>JAHLJS010000008.1:20875523-21036159 GCA_038502445.1 Eremochloa ophiuroides
CTGTGGCCTCCTAGGGCTTGGTAGGAAGAGAACGTCCTCTGCATGTTGTGCACACAGAACATTCAGCATTTAATGCTGAAGGGACACATGCACCGTACTGTCATTGGAAAAATTCTGAGATAGTGTTACCAAAATCTCAGAGACTTCTCCTTCATCTCATCGGTTACTTCAACTTCACTGATATGCTTATTTGAGCAGGTCATGCTGGCTGATAAGTCATCCGGCTGGTGCGACCTCAATTTCATCGACAACTTGAGTCGAGCCCGCAGCGCTGCAAACCTCATTTTCTTCATCTCATCCTCTCTTTGTCTCCCGTGATATTGGTGAAGACACTACATGTGAAGCCCCCCTGCCATGGGTGGTTGTTCCGCGATCATAACCATGAGCTTATACTCCTCTCGCCGGTGAATACCCGTGTGCCCATGCAGTGAACTGATATGCTTGAAGCTCTTCCACACTCATTGCATGGGTTGCAGCACCATACCTCCATTGTTGCCACCATTCTCTGCGACAAGATGTTCCATCTTGTTAGCTTTTCACCGAAGCTAGTCTTATTCATTTTCATTCTGGACACACAATTGCTACTGTCCACCGCAGCAGTCCCCGTTGGTATGATTTGCTTAGCTACCACAGTAGTGCACTTGTCCACCATCACAGCTGTATCGATTATTTCATCTTGGGGAGCTACCTTAGCATTGTCAAAAGGAGAGATTTTCTTGCTCCTGGCTTCTGCAGCAATGATATGAGATTGTTCCAACAATGGAATTGTATTTGGAGAACATTTAGACTCTAAATTGTCCATGGTTCCTTGACATTTTGTTTCCCACCAGACATCGATACCTCCTGCGATGAAATAGTATGTTTAGATGGAATTTTTCCATTATCCACCTTGAACTTGATAACCAAGCCAGAACTTGCAACCCTACGCACAAACATTTCTCCATTGGATTCTTGATTTGCAGCACTATTTTCCATGGGCATCTTCTCACTCAAATGCATTCTTTAGTCCATATTGGGTGGACGATCTTTGCTACATATGATGCAAAGGTGACCTGAGGCAGTGGTGTTTTACACAGGAGTGCAGATTTTTTTTTCCCCACCTTGTGACCTTTGTATTATTGGCAGTATCGTCCTTACCAATAAGACCAAGAAATTCTTCTCCTTAAACTTGTATGCCACAGGAATATTGAACTCAATCTAACAAACGCCTAAACGAAGCATCCATCATTTTTGCTGAAATACAAAGGAAGCATAGAGACTCTCACTTAGATTATTATTCTTATATATCTAAACAAAGCAATATGAAGTTCTCCGGCCTGTAACGTATAGACATATGCACTGAAGCAATATATTTGGTTTGAAAAAAAAAAACAATATGCCGCATCAGAACAATAAAATGTGTAGACCAAATCATGCGTGCTAAAGAAATAATAAGAAGTTTTGTAACATAAAGACATACACACTGTGAAGCAATATATTTGGTTTAGAAAATAAAAGAAACACAATATGCGGTATCAATATAATAAAATATGGTCAGTTCTATGTAGACCAAATTAATGCGTGGCAAAAATTTGATTTGCAGAATCATACTTGGGCCCTACTACAAGAGAGGTACATGAGCTAGCCACTATACCCATCCTTTTCTTACCTATGTGACTTCCTAACGGTTATAAAATGATGTAGCACTAAAAAAGGTGAAGTAGAGGATAAAGGCAAGCGACTTCAACATCTAGCGACTTAAAATAAGTTAAAAATAGAGAAAAAAAAGAACTCAAGAAATCATTTCCCACATCATCGAAATAGATAAATAAGTCAGGAGGATTGGAACTGCAGGCATATCTGGATTCTGATAACGATATGAAAAATAAAGAACAAGAACAGAACTTACTATTTCATAATGACCTTCACGTTATATGACAGATCTGAAGTCTTATTCTAGCCTGTTGCCTTCAGATCTGAAAAAAAAAAGTTAGAAAAGAAGAAGATTGTACACCAAAGGAAACTGTCCTGTTCATGTTTTCAGTAATTTCATACAACGATCTGGAGAAATGATTTTGAGCTATCCAAAAGAGAAATACGTTGACGCAACTTCACCTCCACAAGGGGAAAAATATGGGGAATCTAGTTCTATTGCTGTGATTTGTGAGAAAGTACTAAAAAACTCTTAACAAATCGCTGAAGAGACTAGAGTATATAGGCAAAAGAGTCACCTGAGCGATGGGAGATCGAGCATATCGATGGGGAATGATGCTCATATATCGTCTCCTCTCTCAGTATGATGAAAGTTTTTTTTTTAGGGAAGTGTGATGAAAAGTTTCTGGGGGTAATATGACAGACTAGCTGAGCATATATATCGTGGAAAATAATATTTTATGTTTTATAACGGACTAGAGGGTGGCGTGACCTGCATGACACAGTGACAGTCAAGCACATTAACTTACTACCAATAATGATTATTCCCGTATTTTCACTCTTAATAAATGTGATTTCGAGAAAAAATAAACTTATTCATCTTATTACAATCCCTCAGATACATAGTATGTATTTTATGGAATCATATAATTATTACTTTGTTTCCAACAAGGCTAAAGGAATAGGGAAGGGGGTTGTGTGCTAGAGAGGTAGACAAAAATTTTCAAGGATAATTTGTAGCGTTCAATAAAATTCAAATCTTATTTAGTATATTGAATCCCTGTTTTCTAAAGGGACGAACTGTAGGAAGTTCTGCTATACCTAATAAAAAATAAAAAAAATAATTAGATTCTCAATTGAGGTGGATATCTTTGCTATTATTTGTAACAAGTTTTCTGTATGTTCTCTACAAATAAATGGTTCGTTATTACCATGCTATTTCTACTATATAACTTTTTTGTGATGAATTTCTATTATATAACTAGTCCTAAATATTTAGTTTAATGTATTTTACTGACAATTTTCTATAGATTTGTGGCCTAATAACCATAAAATCAATTCAAGTCATGCTACTCCACCAATTAACTGTTCAAGAAGATTGAACAATGATAGAAAACATTAACTACTGCCTAACTTGGATAGCTTCTATTCATGTTACGCTCCAAGTCCAAAAGTTGGTAGTATATAATATGTGCCTATCTATTGTCATTAATAAGACCGAGTAATAATATTTGTGCCACCATGTCTCTTCCAGTGCTGCTTTGATTATTAATGCTTGTATATCCAAGAATATGAAAAATGATTCGAAGCAAATCTTTAATAATACTATTCCCTAGGACGCGATTTTGTTTTTCAGGGTACCCAACAAGACTGATTTCGCAAAAAAGACAAAGAAAAGGAAAATTTATTTAGCATATACAAATAAAAATGTATGTACTCCAGTCTAATGATAGATTGGGCATCAGAGGTTTACCCCTCATAGCTTATAACATCCCAGAAAAATCAATACTGACTTCCAGCAATCTTATACTACAATGTAGAAATCATTTCCAACTACCTCTACCCCTAATGGCCTCTAGAAATATCCCATTTCTAAAGGCAGGCCTCAGTGTTTTCAGAAACGCGTTTCTAGAGACAGGCCTCTTAAATAAATGTCTTTGGAAATGGTTCTCAAAAATTGATGTTTCCCGACCTTTTCTTCATTCAAGAAGCGGCATGCTTTTCTAGAATTATTGATTTTTTAAAATCTGTTTCCAATTTTTTCTTCATATTGGTTTTCCCATGAGATTTCTAATACTTATTTGTACATTAGAGATGATTATGTTCACACCTTGAAACCATAAATCTCTACAGATGTTTTTTTTATCACCAGCCATAAATATGTGGTAGGTTTGCTTGTGCGCCATGACGCCCATGAGTAAGCCTGGGCGTTCGGTTCTTCGGTTCGGTTCGGTTCGGTTCGGTGCTTCGGTTCCCTCGCTAATTCGGTTCCAGCAGAATAAGGAACCGTTCGGTTCCTGAGAAATCTTGGAACCGAGGTAATTCGGTTTCGGTTCCTCCGGTTCGGTTTCGGTTCTGTCGAAATTTTCAGGAACTCAAAAAATAGCTCATTCAATTAAAAATTTCAGCAGCATTTTGCCTCATTTTCATGCACTCAACAGGGACAATTTTAAGAGCAATGCATCACAATAAACAGTACCACACAATATGATTGTTCTCTCAAATGCTAAAGCAAATAAACAACAATTCTCAAAGACTCAAACAACGAATTCTCAAATTCGGTTCTAGTGGGTTATTTCGGTTAACCGAAGACAGGAACCGAATTGACCCGGGTTATTTTGGTTCCTGGATTTCTGGAACCGAATTAGGAACCGAAACCGATTGGTTCGGTTTTTTGGTTCGGTTCTCGGTTTTTTCGGTTCGGTTCTTGGTTTTTGGTTTTTTGTGCCCAGGGTTACCCATGAGGGATTTCCTACTCTGCTTTATATACCCTTGGGCTGGGTTACTTCTATCCTGATAAACTTATAGATTAAATTTTTCTAGATGAATTCTAATAATTAATATCTAACAACGACATGAATTAAACCTCCATATTAACACCATGATAGAATAATTATGTAACACCCCTGGTGTTACTATAACTAAAACCTGCCATGTCATCATGATTGAATGTAGATCATCCCGCATAAACTTAATTTTTACTGTACATCGCTAAAATCATTTTATTTCTACATGTGATTGTACATAGGCGTTCTAGAGTGATTTTATGATTTAAATGCTTGTTTGATTGTAATTATCTAGATCCAATTGGAAATTGAAAAGGGAATCCATTTGAAACCCTAAAACGGACCCAAAACCCTAATTCAAAAATTAAAAGGAATTAGTTGTTGGGCCTTAAACAAAAGTTATAAATCTTCAAAAGTTGAGTAACTTCTGTTTAGGGCAATTTTGAAGTTATTAAGAGAATTTCAAATAAAACCATAATCTATGCATAAAGATTTAAATTTGAAATTCAATTTAAAAACTAGCAAGAATCTGATGATGGTATCTTAATAAAAGTTATAGCCCTTTAAAAATAGAACAACTTTTACCTTGGGTAATTTTGAAGTTATTGAATGAAAATTTAAATTAAACCCTAATTATTGTTTGTAATTTAAATTTGAAATCCAATTTCAAAAACTATTAAGAATCTGACAAAACTCCTTTAATGAAAGTTGTAAAGCTTAACAAATAGAACAACTTTTATATTTGAAAATTTTCAAGTTTTTCAGAAAACTTTGGAGAATTTGGTTAAATTTGAAATAGATTTCAAATTGAACTTTTATCCCCTTTTCCATAACTTCAAATATGTTCAAAATTTGAATTTAGATCAAAAACCAAAGTTGTTCAGTATTAAATGTACTACAACTCTTATTAAGGAAATTTTTCAAGTTTGTACATGATATAAAAAGTAATTGTACAAAGCAGTTAGAGGGGAAAATGATTTGTTACTGTAGCACAGTACCAGCCCCTACCTCTGCACGCTGGCACCCGTGCGCACGCCGCACGCCGACGGCGTCCGGGGCCGGCCGAGGCCTGTCACCGGTGGGACGAAGTCGTGGTGGCCCCGGGAGCGCTGTCAGTCGCTTGTCCCTCCTCTTGACTTGCCCATAAAGTCGATGAGTCGCCTCTCTGCCTCTCCTTCTCCCTCCCGTCTCATCGGCGATCTCGCTCGGTCACCGGCCAAATTCGTCTTTCCCCGACCCTCTTCTTCCAAATTAGCTTGTGCCATGGGTTCGTCTCGCCCTTGCGCACTTCCTGATCCGCTCGTCCTACACCCTTGAAAGCCGAAGCCCCGAGCCAAACAGTTCTTCCTCGCGGGCGGTCGGAACGCCGCCGTGGAGCACCTCGTCGCAACCTGGCCATTCCGGTGAGCTCTGTGCCGTTCCAACCGATGTTTTGAGTTCATCTTGAGCCTGTGTAACTCATGCGTTCGTTGGTTCTCTCTTTGGTGCACTGGTGACCCTGGAACGCCACCATCACCGTCGCAGCGCGTCACTGCAACCACCATCCTTGCCGCCAGCCTCCTCTGGACCACTGCCGGGTCAACCAGCTCTCGCACGGGATTTTTGGTGAGCACCTTGACCACATATCACCCGCTAGATTGAACTCTACCGGTCCGGTTTGCCCAGAACGTGGCCGCGCCGCCGTGCCGATCGCCGTCGATCCGCCATGGCCGCGGTGAGGCTCAAGTCGAGCCGTTTACTGCTTAACCATCTAGCTAGATGCGTGCGGGAGATTTAGGGGCGCGCCCATGTGCCCACGACCTCACCGGAAGAGTCGCCGGCGATGCGCCGTCGCGGTCGCGCCGCCGCGCGCGCGGCAACCCCCCCTCCCCGCGCAAGGAAGAAGACGGGAGCCGCGTTGGGCCGCCTGCTGGGCCAAGCGGATCGGCCCAGTCGCGCGCGGGTGCACTGAGAGACTGAAGAGGAGTGCGTGGGCCGGCCTGCTGATGTGGGCTGTCTCGGGCCAAAAGCACATTTTCTTTTTTTTTTGCGCGAATTGAAAACATATTTTCTGATTTCTACTAGCATGAATAGTAAGGCACCTTCTTAATTTTGTATAAATATTTTTGTTGTGCCAAGAATTATGAAAATATTTACACAAACTCTCTGAAGTGTCTAGTATTTAATAAAAATATTAAATAATAAATTTAGACATTTTCTGCAGTAGCTAAAAATCTATCTTTTTATTAATAAAAGCAAATTTGAGGAATTTTAATAAATTCAATAGTGATCCAAAAATCATGAAATTTATTTTGGTGTTGTTCTAGGTCAAGACCTATCTGTAGAAAAATTTTGAGATCAAATGGAAATGGTTTACTTATTTCTTATCTATTACTTGATTAATTAATTAATAATATAAATAGAAAACCCAATCCATTTAGGATTTGTGTGACTTTGGGGTTGTGTGTTGACCCTGGATCATCAACCCAATATTATCCTTGGCATTTAACTGAATGGTTTCATGATTAACTTGAGGATAAGAAATGTTAATGGAAATATCAATTAGACTTTCTATGACTTTAAAAAAAACGAAATGTTCAATAAATAAATTATGCAACCACCACATTGTTTAGTGAAGTTTGATTTACAGTTTTACTGTGAAGGAAAGCTGTACTCAAGGGTTGTTAATTAAGTGTTTGTTCTATCTTTTTCATTCATGTAATTCTGCATCATGTAAGCATGCATCACCATTTTCTGGCAGGTGAGGTTTCTCAGGAGAGGTCAAGTGGGTTTCTCAGGTTTTCTAGCAGAAGTGACAGACCTGCAACACAGGCAAGCCCCAGTGCATTCAGCCCTCTCCTTGTGATTTAAAAATATTTATAACTTGAGTTAATCTACTGCATTAAGTTGATTAGAGTTGATTGATAAACCAAATGATGCATTACCAACCTTGACCACTGAAATATCTGACACCCATTTTTAAATAAAATGTTTGAAAATGCTTAGCCCTGCTTGAATAATTTAGATTTGCATAAAATGCTATTTTTGAGCTATTGTGATATATATTGATTAATTCATGAAAAAGGGAATTGATAATATTCTCGTTCGGTGGCTGTGCACCTGATCAGTACATTGTCACTGACGAGAGGGGATTTCCTGCTCGTGATCGTAGTTTGGGTTAGAGTCCCAACACATTGTCACCGACGGAAAAGAGATTTAAAAACCGTTGGGACAATTGTACTTGGGTTAGAGTCCCAATGCATTGTCACCGACGGGAAAAGGAATTAGGGACTATTCGTTGTAGGCCTGCTGGATCGAGACTTTACAACTAACCACATACTCCGGGAAGCCCTGACTCCGGTGGCTCTACTACTTGAACCAACAACCACGCACTGGGAGTGGAGAGATGGCGAGAGTAGCGTGTACCCTCGTGGCCGTCGTGCCGGGAGACGAGAGGAGTACTGTGCTCTCGGGTGGCGCAGGACCGGTTCAGGTTTTGTAAAAGCCGTGGTAGACGGGGTTGGTATATGCAAGCTTAAGTACTATATATGCAGTGTGGATAGGGATCCCCAGCTGGTTATTAATCGATTCGAATCGTCGTTGCTCCTCGGTTATGGAGACTTGATCCTTCGACCATTCAGTGAAGAGTGGTTCAGAACTAGAATGTTTTTGAATGGATAAAGTAATTAAAAGAATGAGGATACATATGAATGAACTTAGAGCTATGGTTAATGAATAAAATAATATTGAGATAAAATATTAAAAATAGGATTAGTGTTGCTTTTCTGTAAAACACTTTGACTCTTACTAAAGCCTTACCTTGACTCCCCTCAGCCTGCATTCCTTAGTCTCATTCCTTTTTCTTAGTCGGGTAAGTCTTGCGGAGTACCTCAGTACTCAGGGTTTATTAACCCCTGTTGTAGGTGAGGCAAGAGTACAGTTCTGCTTGAGACCGTGCTGGTTGGCGGATCGGGCATGGGTGATGATGCGTATGATATAACCCTTAGGTAGGGTGTCTAGTTGTATGATGCTACTCCACTACGAAACTCTGATTTGGGATAATGTCATTTATATTTGTAAACCTATGTTTATGTAATACTTCCGCACTCTTCACTCTGATTTATATTATTTGTGTAAACTTTTATAATACTCGTAAGGTCTTTACAATGAGATCCTCGGGTGAATTAGGGTTTCCGAGGAAACCCGGCAGGCCACCTAGGTCAAGGGAAACTCGTGCAGACTAATTGGAGGTCCTTAGGACACTGATGATGCATGTAGGCCCTATAATCTAGGCGGTCCTGTCACAAATTAACCTAAACTAATTCTCCTAATCCGTCAGAGGATCCATGTCTACACACAGCATGTGCGCTTGCGCAATCCCACTGGATCCCGACAAGAGCATGCGAGGCCTGAGCTACCATCACTTGAAGCACTCGGCTGGGTGAGATTACTTCATCAATAGGACTAAGGTCTTAGGTCAACCTAGGCTCTTGATGTCAGAGGGCCCTGGCTGACCTAATGAAGCTCCGACTAACTGAGGTAGATGCCTCGGACGACCTCAATAGAACCCTGCAGCACAGCAGAAGCCTTACACTTACGCAGCGGTGTAGTGCAGTCCACTGTGTCAAGGCACTATCGTTCTGCCTTTTTGGCTACGGGCATACATAGGTTGAAAAAAGGTGGCCCAAAACCAAAGGTTTTGTCTCCCTTAGCATTCAAAAGACATCAGAGGGGGAGTGAGCCAGGTATATATATATATATATATATATATATATATATATATATATATATATATATAAATTGGTAGAATAGCATGCACTCAATTCACCCTGGACCTGACACTGCCATCTACAAAAACAGTCGTGGGTGGTTTCCACATTGTCGCCATGACCACTCTAGAGCAGTAACACCTCCGGTGGCTCAAAGACAAAGAAAAAGACAAATAATCCTAGACCGCTCTCTCCTGATCAAGGAACCTAGAGAAAACCTCAAGTCTGTAAGAAGTTTGCTATATGGACAAATAAGAACATGCAAGCACACCCTTAGAGATGATCCACGAACACCCCCAATTGTTCTGAAGTCAATCCCATCTTGGTAATGATCGACATCCCTTGATTATATATAGTAGAATGCTCCCCTCTCTATATCTATCTCCGTTGTAGGAACTCATTTGAGAATTCTAACACAAACTACTCTCTTTAGGATGTAGGGCTTAGTACCAAATCAGGATAAACCCTTTCGTATCTTGAGTGTTAACAATCGGAGTCTCACACATCAACTACTAATTACTAGTTTTGATAACGAGCCCACAATAGTTTCCATGTATATCTATCTACGCCTTACATGTCAAGTATAAGGATCCCCATGTAGATGTAGTACTCGTGGTAGTCGACCTAGCCCACCCCTGTCCAGGGGTAGAGGAATCCCCAACATTGCTCGTAGGTTTAGTCGAGTGGCGAGAAGTTGGCGACGAGTCTCCAATGTGGCTGGAGGGGGAGCTAGGTGGCATGAGATGATGGACTATGATGAGAACGTTCCAAGAATGATGAACATGTGGTTTAATGGGATTAAGCATAACTTATTACTAAATTAATGTTACAATTTTGACTTATTAAACGCTTATATGTGTGATTGGACTTCCTACGCTCACATATGGTATGTCTTTGGTTTTGTTCTTGAAATCGAGTGCTTCACGTGGCTGGATATAGAGCCAGGTAGTGAGAGGTTGGCAATGTGTCCCCTGAGTGGCTGGAGGCTGAGCCGAGTGGCGAGAGGTTAGCGATGAGTCCCCAACATGATTGGAGGTTGAGCCAGGCACCGAGAGGTCGGTGAGGAGTCCCTAGTGTAGCTGGACGTGTAGGCAAAGCGTGAGATCCAGTCCTCGAATGTAAAAATTAGAGCAAAATACACCACAGGTCCCTAACCTTTGGCTTGTGTGTCATTTAGGTCCATCACCTTTGAAAGTACGGTTTTAGATCCCCAACCTTTGGTCTGTGTGTCATCTATATCCATGACCTTTGAAAGTGCAGTTTTAGGTCCCTAATCTTTGCATGTAGTTCACTGATAGTCCATTTCTACTGTAGAAGTGACATCACCTTTTTTATTCTTTCCAAATTTATCCCAAATTTATGTAATAACTTGAAAAAGTCCCAAAATAAAAATTGTAGATCATTTTAATTGGAACAACTTTCGTGTTAAAAGATTTTTGAAGTTTTTAAACAGAATCTTACGCAAAACCTTAAATTTGAATGCAAAGTTTCAAATTCAAATCCTATTTTCAAAAATATTAAGAATTTGGTGATAAGTCTTAAATGAAAGTTGTAGATCTCATTATTTTGAGAAACTTTTAGATTTGGAGATTTTAAAGTTGTTATATAAAAATTTGAATTGCAAATCTTAATTCAAATGACCAAGTTAGCGCCAATTCAAAATTTTAAAAACTAGATATAATTTGAAAATAGTTTAAAAGGTAAAGTTGTACTTAAAATTTGGAAGAACTTTTATTTTGAGACTTTTTCAAATTAGTACATAAATTTGGGAGAAATTTAGAGAAAACAAAATGGTGACGCCACTGCTATAGTAGAAATGGATTGCCGGTAACTGCATGTAAAGATTAGGGACATAAAACTGCACTTTGAATGGTCATGGACCTAGATGACACACAGACCAAAGGTTAGGGACCTAAAACTGCACTTTCAAAGGTGATGGACCTAAATGACACACAGGCCAAAGGTTAGGGACTTATGGTGCATTTTGCTCTTATTTAAATCCATATTAGTTTCTAATATGAATACTAATTGGATGTATGAGATTAATCTCTCATAATTTTTGTCTATTCGATTCAGATCTTTAAAAACTGAAGGCTATCAATAACATGAAGCATGGAGAATATGAAAATATGTAATAGTTGTAACCATGATTAATTATGTTAATTTCAATGTTGATAATTATGTGTCCAGTTAACCTATTTAAAAATAATGACTAATGATATTAATTTTAGAAGTAAAAATGATTTCAAATGTAATTTAATTAATTACATGAAATTTAAATGGCTAAATCTAAATAATCATGAGCAATATAATAATAATATTGTTTTAGATAATTGTCATTAAATTCTAAAATGGCTAAATCTAAATAATCATGAGCAATATAATAATATTGTTTTAGATAATTGTCATTAAATTCTAAAATAGTTATGTCTTTGGTAATTAACATGATTAATAACTTATATAGCACTATGTCACATTTCACATAGCGACACGGATACACAGGAATTAATGACGTGGACAAAACACATCATTTATATTACGTCTCTGGGCACATGAGTGACGTGTAAACATGTGTCACTAATTAAGGTGTCTCCTTTGTGTTGTTTTTGCGTAGTGTAGTGATATGACTAAAAATAGACATTGTATTTAGATAGTGTGTATAAATTTATATTTTTGTTAGTCAATATAACTTGTTTTTTTAAAGATTATTGGTAGGATGATGGATACTAGTATACGCAACTAGATTGAATATATCTATGTCTATATATATATCTATATCTTATAATCCTAGACCCTACTAGAATTCTATTTTCATATGCAACCCATCCACGTTAGTAGCCCACTACCATACTCAATTATGGAACATATCTATCGGTACAAGCTATCCAAACGAGCGTTCCACATCATCCATAAATATTTGTCCATATCAACATATCCTCTATTCACTATAGTTTATTCATGATCCCTGCAGCAACACATGAGATATATGCATCTAGTACTTAATAAACATGAATCCAAACTGTATCTTTCTCCATCTATGGTCCTTGCAGGTCGCCACCAATCCCACAAGAGGAAAGTAGATATTGTAGCGGAACCCCGCTTGCACATGCTTCATCAACCATGCGCCCTCAACTCCCACTCCAACATGCTAGCGGTGGATACTTTCTTCCTCAATGACATATGGGTTGCATCAACAAGAAGAGGAAAAGCCAAATTGTCAATCACCTAGATTTTTATTGTTTTATCCTACCCGCAATATGCAAAAAGCTTCATCCACTAAGCAAAGATTGCCTAGAAAGAATTTAAGTTGTGCGCAGGATGTGAAATGACAACAACAAAAGTTATTTTCTCGAAAAGTTATGCAATTTTGTAGTTAACAAGTTTTCATTTGAAACCATGTATCCAATGAAAATTATGTTCTCACAATTGTAGGTTGGATTTTTAAACAACGTCGGATGGAGAAACAACAACCAAAATAAAAGTTGTATATCTCGAAAAGTTATAAACTTTGTAGTAGACAACTTCTTCGTTTCAATTCATTTAGGATCCCGATACTCATTTCAAAACTAGATGAACATAAAATGAGGACGATGAATATCTCAAATGGACACAAGTCTATTATGGGTGGAGTGGTTATGGGATGAATACATGAAGCTTGAGATCGTTGGTTTGAGTGCTGGATGCCGTGAAGCACGTGTTTTTTCATATGAAATATTGCGTTACTTGTGAGTACGTGATGACACACGCATGTGGCTGCCCAATGGAGTCTCCTGGTATTAAAAGAATTGCTATTTTTCGGCCTGAATTTAGTTTTCTTGAAAACCTCATTGCTCTTTGTTCTAGAATCGGTGGTGATGAGGACTCATCACTACCACTTTTCCAATTCCGGTTCAAGAAACCGGCAGTGATGATACTTTTGTACTGGCAGTGAAAGGTTGTTATGGGGCAGTGACTAAAGGGGCAAGGGTTGACATTGTGATGAACAACACAAATACAATTTATTCATGCATATTGCTAAAGGTACCATTTTTAAGTCATTTATTTTGATAAATATGTTGCATTCTTTAGAAATTGTTGATCTAGTTGTCAATTGTTCTAACTAACCAATTATTTCTTTCCCTTATTTCATCACCACAATAGGCTTGCCTCAGATTTTTCACAAATACAACACAAATTCATAAGTCTTGTTTCTAGTTTGATGCAAAATTCAAAATGTCAATAAGGTATTAAGTCTTTTGTGGATAATATTAGATGGATCCAAAATGTATGTGATGCTTGTGTAGGGCACTATACAACCTAGTCTTTCTATGTATTCTTTCTTCTTGAGTATAGCCACGCTTTGGTAAACTGAGCGTAGCTTAGTTGGTTATGTTTCTTGCAGTAGCACTTGTCCTCTTTTTTTTTTATTCCATTTAGGATTCGACGGTGCTATTCTTTGATAGATGACGTGTTCGTCGTTGACCGGGAGATGTCTGTGGTGACTTTATTAATCACGAGAATTGCCAATCCATCTTAGCTAGGTCTTTGGGGGTACGGTGTGTATGGTTCCGTTCTTAGGGATGAGTGTACCCTCGTGTATATGAACATCTATGCATGTACTCTTGTTGGTATTTGTTAACACACACAGATAAATTCGTAAGCACACGGATACTGCTGTGGCTTTTTGTCAGAAGTATTCCTAGGTACCAAGCTCCATGAGGAACGCGAAATGTACTAATTAAGGATCAACATCAAGTTTGTCTAAAGATAACAAAGATAAGAAGTGTTTTTTTGGGCAAGGATAGGAATTTTCTAAGGTTTCCTGACCAATCTACGGGATCTATGATCATATTATTTCAAGGTCATCTACTTCGGGATCCAGCTTTTATATGCATTTTATAGTGCTGGGATCTACTCCTAAATCGATATCATGCAGTACCTATACTATATATTTATTTGCTAGGAACCAGCTTTGGTCGCCGAGTATAATTTTTAGAGCAAAAATGCACCACAGGTCGCTAACCTTTGGCCTGTGTGTTAACTAGGTCCATCACCTTTGAAAGTGCAGTTTTGCGTCCCTAACCTTTGGCCTGTATGTCATCTAGGTTCATGACCTTTCAAAGTGCAGTTTTAGGTCCCTAATCTTTACATGCAGTTCACCGTTAGTCCATTTCTACTGTAGCAGTGGCGTCACCATTTTGTTTTCTCTAAATTTCTCCCAAATTTGTGTACTAACTTGAAAATGTCCCAAAATAAAAGTTCTTCCAAATTTTAAGCACAACAACTTTACCTCTTAAACTATTTTCAAATTATATCTAGTTTTTGAAAATTTAAATTGGGGCTAACTTGGTCATTTGAATTGAGGTTTGCAATTCAAATTTTTATATAACAACTTCAAAATCTCAAAATATAAAAGTTTTTCAAAATAATGAGATCTACAACTTTTATTTAAGACTTATCACCAAATTCTTAATATTTTTGAAAATAGGGTTTGAATTCGAAACTTTGCATTCAAATTTAAGGTTTTGCGCAAGATTTTGTTTAAAAACTTCAAAAATCTTTTAACACGAAAGTTTTTCCAATTAAAATGATCTACAATTTTTATTTTGGGACTTTTTCAAGTTATTACACAAATTTGGGATAAATTTGGAGAAAACAAAAAGGTGATGTCACTGCTACAATAGAAAATGGACTATCAGTGAACTACATGCAAATATTAGGGACATAAAACTGCACTTTCAAAGGTCATGGATATAGATGACACACAGACCAAAGGTTGGGGATCTAAAACCACACTTTCAAAGGTGGTGGACCTAGATGACACACAAGCCAAAGGTTAGGGACTTGTGGTGCATTTTGCTCTTTAAATAATTTGGATTTTCAGCTGTCCACTTTCACCCCTAGGCCACTATGATAATGATTCACTTCTTGATTCTCTAGCTTCACTTCTTGATTCTCCGAAGGAGTGATTCTAGTTTGGAGTGAGGTGGGGAGCATATGAGAATCAATTCTGAAGTGATTTCTGTGGCAAATGAATAGGGAGCAGCGAGAAACAGTAGAGAGCAGGGTTTTTAACTCCCAGCTCGTAGTGTAAATGTATAAGTGATTCTCGTCTACTCCCCACCAGATTCTAGTTACGATTTAGGTGTTTGATAGGGCTCCGCGGAAGGTGAGAGTGAAGTTGGAGCTAGGAGCTATGTCGAAGGGGTCCTATATAGCTCGGCTCCATCTCCATAAGGACGTGTTTGTTGTTGCCCTGCACAAGGGTGACCCATTTATCTAAGATGGATCTGGATAGATGGAGACAGGCCCAATAGGTGCAATCTTTCCTATTTATTTACCTAGCGAGGGTTTTGGATGGTCTACATAAGCATTTGTTTGTTTGCCTACACTTGAGGTGGGCCATAGACTGTTCACTCTCACAACACATGGCCTAAGGCTGCAGCATATAAGTCTGGCTAAGGAGAAACAGAATCAAATTGTGTTTCCCAACAGCCAACTTCTTGGATGCTTTAGCGAACATGCAGGCCTGCTGCATCTCTCAAACAGCAAAAGTTTGCCTGCATGGTGTAGTGGCCCATGGGCTACAGGCAAACAAACGCGTCCTAAATGCTTCATGCCTATGCACTCAATACTGTAGGGCTAGGCAATTGGTACTATCAGTTTATTTTGGTTTGATTTCACTACTATGGAAGTAGTTTGTAAAAGCCGTAAAACTCAATTGGTAAAGGGTGTTGTTGTGCCCACATATGTATTATTATCGTTATCGTTATAAATCAATTTCTAGAGGTGGGTGGTATTGAACTACCCCAAGAAACATTCAGGTCGGCCAAGGAGAGGTGCTTGAAGCCTTGAACAAGGTCGTCGATAAGAAAGTGGAGCTTGAATGGAAGCGTCAAGCGTATCTCGGGCTCGCAGAACTCGAGCAGAGCAGTCATGAATCATGATGATAGAGCGCTCGTTACGTTGCAGGTGAGATGGAGGGAGAAGCGACCCCCCGTATAGCTAGCCGAAGTGGCTCCCGTACCTCTTTTGGCTATTCTACTGTGTAACTTTGAATCGGTATAAGCGTGGAAAATTAGGTCTCGCATTGGAAGCGCGACATTTCCGTCGTCCTTTGGGAAAAACAGCCGCTTATTTTGAAGCAAACGATGGACAAAAGCGGTGTCAAACATCGCCAAAATTAATTGTTCACGCGCTATTATATATAGTAAACTGCAAATATATAGTTGACTCAGTTTAAATTGGTGGTCAAGGTTATAAACAAACGATTTATGTGTCTGAGGGTTGAAAAAACAATTTAACGACTTTAATTTGTAGTTGAGTTTCAACTACACGGAGGTACTTCTAAAATAGACATAATTAAATAGAATAGCAAAAGTGTCCTTGCGTTGCAACGGAAGTGTCAAAATAAATTTTCATTAACTCAGTTGGTTTCGTAACCAATCTAGAAAAAAGTAATTATTATACGTGTTTGACTTGAGTAACATAATGTCTCTTATTTTATTTGCATATCACCGGTTACCCTCTCTCACTTTAGCATATGGTACTAATGTCAATCGGGTACACAAATCTAAACCGAACTAATTACATGTCTTATTAAAATTTAAACATGACCCATTAAAGATATATAGACATTTTAAGTTCAACCTACAAACTATCATATAGGTAGTTATTTTCTTAAATTATATTGGTCCAGCCCAGTCTCAAATCAAACAAATTCTAAGGCCTATGGTGGATTGAGAAGGTTGAATGGGATGGACGGAAAAAAAAAGACTAAAATTTTACCTCTTTATGGATGGGTATATATTAAAAAGAGAAAGCAAATAAAGTCGTCCAAAGCTGAGATAGAAGATCGCTCTCTCTCTCTCAAACAAAGCAGATAAAAGTGGGAAAACAATCTATCTCCCTGTGTAAGTATTGGCATGGGGAACAGAAGTCGTGGATTCGCATGGCCAAACGCGCCTAGCTATCTCGATTTCTGCGGTACTTGTCACAAAATTTCTGCGCTACTTGTCATAGAATGCGACCACAGGCGTGGGACACCGGAGTCGAACTAGGCTCTGTTTAGATCCAGTACAAATTGCAACTGCAACTAGTCACATCAATATTGCGGCACATGTATGGAGCATTAAATATAGACGAAATGTTTGCATATTTGTACTTTTTGCATGTACATCACGAGACGAATCTTTTAAGCCTACTTAGGCCATGATTGGACAAAAGTTGTCAAATACAAACGAACGTGGTACAGTGCAGAATTGCAACTGCAACTGGGATCTAAACGGAGCCCTAATCAAACAGTTGGACGCGTAAGCTGGCCCTGTTTAGATCCAGTGCAAATTGCAACTGTAACTAGTCACATCAACGTTGCGGCACATGCATGGAGCATTAAATGTAGACGAAATGTTTGCATGTTTGTACTTTTTACATGTACATCACGAGACGAATCTTTTAAGCCTACTTGGGCCATGATTGGACAAAAGTTGTCAAATACAAACGAACGTGCTACAGTGCAGAATTGCAACTGCAACTGGATCTAAACGGGGCCTTAGTTGTTACGCAACAGACAGAACCTGCATAAACTGCAGCAACCAGGCCTCCAAGAAGAAAACCACGCGGCTGGCAAACACACAGCACAGCACAGCATACACAGCGCCCTCGCTCTATCCATGGATAGCAACACCACCACCGCCGCCGCCAAGTTGCTGGCTCCACCACAACAGTGCGACGACGACGAACTGCCGGCACCGGCACCGGCGCCGGCACCGGGGCCTGAGGGCCGCGGAAACCTGCAGGGAACTCTGACGGGGACGCACCTGCGTGTCATAGCCGCGATTGCGCTCTTCTCCGACTACTGCACGATCGTCGGCAAGAGCCTCTCGGACGTGTCGCAGACGGCGATCAGGGTCCACGACGACGCGGCGGCGGATAAGCTAGTCCGGCGGCTCTGGTGGCGCGTGCCGGCCCTCCTTGCCCTCGCATACGCGGTGGTGGCGGCGCTCATCTGGTTCATCGGGCGGCTGGAACAGCGGCAGCGGCTGCAGCCCGGCGCCGATGACCGTGACGACTCACGATGGGAGCGGCGGCTCAAGCTCGCCGCGCAGACGCTCGCCCATGCCATCATCTGCGTGTTGGTTGGCCACTCGACCTCCATGATACCGTATGCTTTTTTCATGTTCATGTGGGTTAAGTCAGGTGACCAAGTTTACATAAAGGTGCAGAAGAAACAAGAGTGATGAAGAAGAAAAGCAATATCAAGTATGAGATGTGATTTGTGAATAATTAAAACCTCTTCAATAGACCTTATTAGGCGAGGTATATATCCTCCAACTGGTGGCTAATTAATAAGGGCATGGATATCTTCAAGTAAAGCTCAGGTGCTGACTCTTCCGTGGAGACATGTCACCTCTACTACAAATTTCTTTTTTTATCATCTATTCAATAAATGTTGTGGATTTGTACGTCTAGACATGTAGATCACTACTGGAGACCCGAGATACGCCGAGTGTTTCATGTTTTACCGAACACGGACACTCGGCAAAAAGCTCGTTTATCGAGTGTTACAATCGAAACACACAACAAAACATATGCACTCGGTAAAAAAAAAATGTTTGGCGCGTGTTTACACACGGAAAAATTGACCGCTTTACTGAGTGTCAACCCTCAACAAAATTATACACGTGGCAAAGAGTGATGGGGGTAGCCGCCGTCAACGATTTGCCGAGTGTTAATCATTAGCACTCGGCAAAATGGCCACTTTGTCGAGTGTCTCCTGGTTACACTTGGCAAACCGAACACTTTGCCCAATATCGTTAATAGACACTTAGCAAAATAATTTTTTGTTTTTAGCTTCCATTTTTCTTTAGCCTGCCTATAATATTTTGACCAACATGTTGAAATTTGGCACAATTCTCAGGTATTTTGTTATATTTCTTTAGTTTATTTTATTTCGTTGAATTTTTTGGAAAATGTAAATTTGAACTGCAAGTACGTCGAATAATGACATTTCATTAATGCAAAATGATATTCATGTTATTGAGTGTTGTTTGAGGCCGTATTCAGGAACAAACCCGAAATTTCGCACATCTTCTCGAAACATGACCACGATCTTGCGGGCGAATAGTTTTAAAATTGTATAAAATGCAAACGGGTCCAAAATTCATAAAACTTGTTGACAAGTCATGATATCATATATGGATGCGGTGATAAAAATTTAAGAAGATTTCGACCACGTCATCACGTACGATGCTTACAAACCCGGAGGGTTACCAAATCACAGATTGCGCCAAATCAAATTGGAGGTCGCCGGTATTAAATCTCGGGCCTTATTACCCTGACAATCGCCGTGAGCAGCTTGTTGTGAACTTTGGTTAAGATATTTGGTTATGAACTTGTAAAGTTGTCAACTTATGGTATGTTTGGGCTTTTGGTTATGAACATGTCATATATGTGAACATGTGATTGTGATTTATGACTCCTGTGATATATTTGTGGTGATTGAATATGATATATATTATATTTGTGAATTGTGTCGCAAATGGAATAAACAAAAAAATACAGATTCTGGTTACTTTGCCGAGTGTCAAGGTCTGACACTCGGCAAAGTAGCAACACGTGTCACACCTGAGAACATGCTTTGCCGAGTCAGGACCCTAACACTTGGCAAAATGTGCACGGTTTGCCGAGTGTCAGGGCAGTGACACTTGGCAAAGTATGCATGGTTTGTCGAGTGTCATTGTTCTGACACTCGACAAACTATGTACACTTTACTGAGTATCAGACATTTAACACTCGACAAACAGTCTGTTAAAATTTCAGCCGTTAGTGGTCGTGTGGCGTAGCTAACACTCGGCAAACGTTCTGTCAAGTGTCCGATATTTGACAATCGGCAAAGCACGCTTTGACAGCCAATTCGTTGTCGAGTCCGCGTTGCCAAGTGCGGCACTCGGTAAAGTGTTTACCGAGTATTTTTGACACTTTACGAGTGTCCTAGGCACACTTTACCGAGTATTTTTGACACTTTGCGTGTGTCCTAGGCATTTGGGCCCTCGGCAAACCGTGCAGATCCAATAGTGGCTAGCGGCTAGCCTAACTTTTCGACTTATGTTGGCACAAAGGTTTTTAATCTTTCTTTTCTTTACACGCCATCTAATACTAGCTTAGAACTAGCTATTAGATACTAGTACGTTGTAACGTATGACGGTGACATTAATTTGTATTCTTCAATAATCGATTTCACCGAAAGAGTCAGTCTCGTCGTAGGCTTTGAACTGTAATACAATACGTTCTACGTTGCGACTACTACTATTACACTAAACAGGCGGAAGAGAATAATCAAACTGCCGCACACATGGGAAAATCGACGTTGTGCGAGTCATCTGGTCTATCTTCTCGTCTCCACGACCACGGACAACTTGCGGCGACCGGCGATGCCGCGTGGGAGACGCCAGCTGCCCGCAACGAGTTACGTCTGCCATCATCATTGACAAATCTTGACGACGTGAAAGTCTACGATGACTTCGCGTAATGGCGCTGTATATCAATCAGATGAACTAGCGGCTCCAGAGCCCGTAGCGCCTCACAAGCGCAAAACGGCAAAGCGAGCTCTCGATCGATTTCCATGGACTCCAACAACAACGACGCCGCTGCCACCGCGACCGCGTCCGAGGGCAGCCGCCGCCGGCAGCTGCATCGTGTCACCAAGGCGACGGCCGAGTGCGTGCTGGTGGGCAGCCTCTTTGTGCAGTCGTGCTACGTCGTGAGCGAGGAGGAGCCTCGGCGGCTGCGGCTGCGGCTGCAGGCCTTCGTCGCCTTCTCGTACGCGGCGGTCGTCGCGCTCACGCTGTTCGCCAGGCGGCTGGATGCGCGTGCGCTGCCCCTCCACGGCAGCAGCAGGGAGCGGTGGCTGAAGCTCGCTGCTCGGACACTGGCGTCCCTCGTCCTCGCCTTACTAATCCTGCGTACGCATTCCCTGATGGCGAGCACTGTGCTGTTTGTTTTCATATGGTAGCGCCTCGTGACTCGAACGTACTGTATACAATAATAAAATTCGGGAATTCAGTAAGCACTGTCTGTTGGTGCTACGGTGAATCGCTGATGCCAGGAATAAAATTCACTTCAATTGTTTTAGTACAAATTTAATCGATGGTGCAATAGGCTCTCTTTTGTGGCGCTTGTTGATTCATATTTTTACATGATGTTTTCGTACTGTCGATGTTATGCAATTTCGATTGAAAGAATCTGATGTATGCATCGGAAAATACTGTACCATGCCAGCACCTGGAGTGCCACCAAATTTCTACTAATTTTCATTCATAGTGGAAACAAGAACTGTGGTGGCAGAGAATCGCATTGGACAAGGATACAAAAAAGATTTCAAATTGCAAATTCAAAAATTAATGGTTTCGTCCTTAGTGTTCCTAGGGGAAGGGGAGACGGAGTCGTCCTCGTCCTCGTCCTCGTCCGCAATCCCCAGGAGGCCCTAGACTTCCAGTCCCTCATACAGAGCACGAATTAAACATGCAATGCAAGCGGGAGAAAACTGTCGATCGACAAGTTGCATCTGCATGCCGGATCAGGCGGCTGACAAGGACATGGCGGATATGACTTTGTCGATATGAGGAGAATCTGAATCTCGTCCTCGGCGCCCTGTTGTTGGTCTCTTTGGTCTTTGCTTGGCCGCCGCGGCGCCGCCACCACCGTACCCCATCCGGGATTCCGAGAAGCACAGTTATTTCAGTGCTGTTTTCAAGGAGGGGAAACCATGTCCGTACGCATGGCTGGACGACAGGGAGATAGAGACACGCACGGCCCAGTATAACAGGAAGTGGTCTCCAAAGTGTAAACCATCTAGGCTGCGTTCGGTTGAGGGTATAAGCGCTTATTTTTCAGCACTTTAGCAGTATTTTTCTCTCACAAGATTTCAGCACTTCTACAGCACTTCAGCGCTTATCTACAGCACTTCAGCTGCACCGAACACAGCCCTACTCTACGCGGATGGGTTTGAGTTGAGTGTCGTAGTGTGTCGTGTCACTGACCACGCATGCACAGATCTTCGCACCGTACCACTACGATGCATGCGCTTTGACACTTGACATTGGCTACTACTTTGCTCTAGTGCGCTATGGTCGTTCACATCTTTCAGAGTTACACATACACGGAGATCGCTGATGTCAGGAATAAAATTCACTTCAATTATTTTAGTACAACCGATGATGCAATAGGCACTCTTTTCTGGTGCTTGTTGATTCATATTTTACATACTTTATAATGTTTTTTTTGTATTGTCGATGTTAAGAAATTTCGATTGAAAGAATCTGATTTATGCGTGGGAAAATACTATACCATGCCAGCACCTGGAGTGCCACCAAATTTCTACTAATTCATTCATTCATAGTGGAAACATGAGCTGTGGTGGCAGAGAATCACACTGGACAAATTAAAAATACAAACAAGATAGGGAGCATCTAGTTCAGTAGTTCTTCAGCTGAACCAAATGTCAGTTCAAATTGCAAATTCAAAATTTGCTTGCTATGGTTCCGTCCTTAGTGTTCCTAGAGGAGTTGATCTCTTGGCGTCTCTCCAAATGCTTTCCTTCCTTGTGCTGTGTTGTATCAACAGTATGCTGGTTAAGTGAGACGGAGCAGCATCTAATCCAAATGTGGTAATAACAGAGGAAAATGCAGTACATTAAAGCCTGGAATCAAGCACGTCCCATTAAAAAAAAAGCATGTAATGGAGTCGAAACATTCAGGGGCAGTATGACGTATGACAATAGGCATCAACAGCATGATTTGCCTAGCTAGGCTTCGTTTAACCTCACAAGACAGACTGTGATAATATCATAATATCATTTGCAGAACTCCTTTAGAATTCTCGTACCATCCTACTATTCAAAGAAATGTGAAGTTCCGAGCATCCGAGCCACTAAGTTCTGTTAATCAACAATCGATGGATCTCAAGAGTACCATAGTCATTAATCAAAGAGAAAGAGTTCGCTAATCAGTCGAATTCACGTGTTCTGAAACTTCAATACCGACTAACCAATTGTGAAATCAGAAAAAAAGCGGTATTCAGAGATTCAGACTTCAGAGAGTCCACCCCAGCTCCTGCATTCCATGCAAAACAACATACGTGCCACTTCAACACATGTGATTCACACATATAATGGTGCTATAAAAAGGACTTCTTCATATTCATGCTGATATCTGAGAGAAGATTTTCCTCCAACACCCTCTCCTTCCCTGCATTTTTTTACCTTCACTATGCCCTATACGCTCTTTGGCCACACCTCCATGGATATCTCCAACCTCCTGACTGCACAAACCACTACCTCTGTGTAGCCTCAAGCATAATATCTCCAACCTCCTGACTGCACAAACCACTACTTATGTGTAGCCTCAAGCAGAAAGAAGTTGCTCACACCTTCTGGTGAGGGCGCAGGGGTTGGATGATCTGCTTTCCCTCAAGAGCCACTTGAGGATGTGCATAACTGATGTTACAAAGAATCAGAAAAGAGACAGTCCAGAGGGCAGAGGCTATATCACCATAAGGATTAGAAAAGGCACATGTCTGAGCAAACCCTTTTGGGCCGTCGTTTTAACATATTCCATTTTTCAATGATAATTTTTTTATTCAAATGTTCTGCAGCAGCATTTAAAAAATGGTTCCTTCATTCCAAGTGTAACTTATAGAAAACCAGAGTTGACAAAAAGATACCACAAGGCATCATGATGCATATACCAATTTTTTCCAAACAATAGCCTGAGAAGCCATGATAGATAGAGCTGATAGCATAAAATCTTTCACTGTGATTAGAAGTTAGTCACTGATTCATCAGCAGTTTCTTCAAACAATATATCACTTAAAGACATGACTTCATTCCTTCACTTAATATTTGAGAAATGCCTCAAGTTCTGAAAAGAGCATGAAGCATTAAGAGCAAGCATGCATGCAAATGCAATTCATTTTTTGTACACGAGAAACATCAATGGTCTAGCTTTTCATTTTTCAGTAAAATGTGTGTCAATGTAAGGTTTAGAAGAACCTGATTTCAGGAATACAAGACAAAGTACCTCAAAATTTTGCCAATACCATGGCCAACAGATATCGAGGAATGAAGCATCCATGTAGCACTAAACATTAATTAAGCAAGAATAAGTGCAAATGAAGCTTAATATGAACAGAGGAACGCATTGGTTTAGCTTCTCCTATCATAATCAATGTTAGGCCTACAACAGTGGCCAATCAGGGAAAAGTGGTAAACCAGGCACATTACAAATTGGCTCCGGATCTTCACTCACCAAGAACAAACAGGCAATGCAACAGATTGTTGGACTAAATTTATTTATTCAGCAAGCAGAACACCTAGGAATCTCTATCTCAAAAGAACAGGTGTATAAGTATGACCAAACATTCCGCCCAAATTTCCTCCCAAGACTCAAACCTTTCGGAAGCCTAGTCCTCGAGCTGCTTGAGCTCCGCCTTGAGCTGCTCCATCTTGAGCCCCATGGAGCGGCGGAGCGCGTCGGCGTCGGCGGGCGGGAGGCGCGCCAGGAGCGCGTCGAAGGCGTCGATGGCCTCGTTGGCGGCGTCGCGCGCGATGGCGGCCTCCTCGTCGAAATAGACCGTCTCCTTGCTCTCCATGGCCGCCTCGATCTCCTCCCGCGCCTCCGCGAACTTGCGGTTCACCTCATCCACATCCTTGCCGTAGTCCGCCGCGGAGGAGGAGAAGGCGCAGCGGCCGGCGGCGCTGCCCAAAGGCCCCACCGCTAGGTGTGGCCGCCACGCTCCGAGAGCGGGCGAGAGCGTCGCTTTAGGCAGGGTTTGGAGGGCCTCCGCGGCGGCGGCGGCGGCGGCGGCCGGGCGGGTGAGGGAGACGGCGGCGCGGATGACGGCGCGAGGGTTTCGGTGCATCTTGCGTAGCGTGGCTTGTTTCGCGTTACTTTCCCGTCCAACAAATTCGGTCTCGGAGTCGGAGGTGTAGAGCAACGGTGGAGATCACACAGCAAAGTGAAAAAAATTCAGAGAAAAGGCAAACTGAAATTTATCAGAGCCAGGTTTCGATCCTGGGACCTGTGGGTTATGGGCCCACCACGCTTCAGCTGCGCCACTCTGATGCTGTTGTCCAGAAGCAAATCCTACATTAGTATATCTCTTTCTTTCTGGAACCCATTATTCGCTAAATACTGATCTTACCTATACGTTTATATATCGGTTTCTCTTTTACGTTAGCGACGAAAGTGGACTAGGTAACGGGTATTGTTATATTTTGTCCTTTTTGGTTCTGCCTGGTATGCCTGCTGAATAGTGAATACTGATCTTACGTAATTTGCGTGGACAAAGTAAAGGCAAGAAAATATATTAGAGCAATGCTCAAAATGCTTTGGCGTAGCAAAGCATAGTTGAACAATTGATTTCGGATTTGGCATCTAAAGACTCTAAAAACACTATACAGATACAAACTCAACAAATCCATAAAAAAATCTATCACATGTAGAAAGTTTTCATGAAAAGCGTGGAAAGGAAATCGGTGAAATTGATTCCTCACACAACAAATAAACAGATTCAAGTTTCCATCGTGCAGTTCGGAAAATACTCGATCATACAAACATCTGAAGTCTCCACCAAATTTCTAAATCAGATGAAACTTGAGCTGCGATGGCAGAGTATGGCATTGGAGAAGACAGGCACCATCTAGTCTTCAGCTGAACTCAAAGTCAGATCATATTGCAATTTGAAGTTTGCTTTATAATTCCTTGACATCTCTCTCCAAATGCTTTTCTTTGTTGCGCTGCATTTATTAATAAATAAGATAATTAAATGAGGCAAAGCAGCGTTAGAAACGGAGTGATATTGAAAATGAACAAAGCTGCAGAAATCCTGGAATCACTGTTCATTTAGCACAAAGAAGCAATTTAATCGAAACCAAGCATGTAGTCCGACAAAAAAAATGTGCCATAGAAAAAAGAAGAATGTAGGGACGATATTGGAAGTACCATAGTCTTTTTACACGAGTCATTATGAATCAATGATTCTTTATGGGAATACCAGCAACATATGTTCATATATATAGGCCCGTAAAATGATTGTTAGGAACATGGTATTTCAGCTTAGTCGAGAGAACTAATCGACGGAACATGTCAGCATTTCATTTTTTGGGGAATATGCATTTCAATTTTTATGCTATACTTATTGAGCAGTTCAACATGAAGTGAAGGACTGAACTAAGCAGTAGAGAATTTGGTAAGAACCGCCGACTGGCATATGGCCAGAACATCGGAAATTTCTTCTCTCTTTTTTTGGCAGTATGACATGTTAATTTCACCTTAAATTATGTCTTTTCCATGTCATTTTTCAGTACAGAATGAGATTCCAGCAGTTTGGGTGATGATAGAGCGGCCTTTGGAATAATTTATCATTGAGTGATGAGTAATACACATATGATGGAATCTTTAAAAAAGAGTTGTACCTTTGGAAGGAGACCTTCTGCAGACATAAGTTCATACAGTTTGTACATGATTGTTTCTTCTTCTACCTGTATAAAATGGCAGACACAAATTTGTATGTAAACATATCTTCTAGATGGATTTAAAAGTTAATACAA
Organism: Eremochloa ophiuroides; assembly: GCA_038502445.1. Lineage (NCBI taxonomy): Eukaryota > Viridiplantae > Streptophyta > Magnoliopsida > Poales > Poaceae > Eremochloa > Eremochloa ophiuroides. The sequence goes on from JAHLJS010000008.1 coordinate 20,902,277, forward strand.
TCTAGGGATAAACCTGAAGTTTATGCAACTCATGAGACATTGCTCGGTATGTTCCCATTAGTGCTTGATTTTGCTTCTCCAGATGCCTGCAGATATATTTTATCTTATATATAATGAGCTAAAGTTACAATCCCTTTTACTCAAAAGGGTAATCAAGAAATTTTACTTGGACATTTCAGCTGAATGTTTTGGTTCCATTATCATCAAGACCCAGATACTCCCTGCAAAATATCCATCAGACAATCATTTCAAAACAGCTAACAGATGGTTCCGAGTTCAGTAAGCAGATTCTTTATGGTACACTACGTAGTAAAATATACAAGTGCATGCCTTAATACATAAGTCTTTTTATCTGAAGAACGCCTTGCATAGTGATTAAAAGTTGCACAAACTACTCCATGGCACTATTGCTATCAACCATTACTCAAGTTTGAGATTGCAAAAAGATTAAGTTTGAAGTAACAAGCAATAAGTACTATCGAAAAATGGTACAACCAAACAAATCCATGCATACAAACGAGGAGTTCTTTGTTCAAGAAACAGGCGATCAAATCAGCAACAAAAGTCAGCTTCAGTGTCGGTTAAGCTATGAAAGGCTTGGCAAGATGCACTTTCTAGTTTTCTACAGTCATACAACACGTTTTTGACATCTATAGTGACTCATCAACAACTGAACAATCCTGACAAACCTGAACAGGTTCTTGCCATACCTTTTTTACAGATGTGAGAGTCATATGTTCAGAGGGCTGATTTAAAGGGGCACTGAATTAATGGCGTTTGGAATAAAGATTTGGATTTGATTGACAGAAAAGAAAGGCAGGGACACATTTTTTTTAAAAAAAAAAACTAACCCTTATAAACAATCAATCCTCGCGAGCTAGGGTTTCCTTACCAGCAAAAGAGGAAATCAGTACAAGCCCAGATGGATCTATACTGGGTATGACAGAGGCACAAGAAGGTCAGAGAGGAGGAGTCAAGGAGCTAGTGAACACCAGGTTGCTGGCGATTTGAAAAGAACTGCAGGACAAGGGCTTGGAGGTATGTAATATTGATATTTTTTATATTATCACATAGCCATGTGAAGTTTGGAACATATTTGTTTATCATTTTACTTAAAAACAGAAATGAGCAGTAGCACTATTACTAGTATTGAATATCTTGGCAGGGCCAAAAAGGACACTCATACAGCCAGCAAGGGTAGGATACTTCAGGGCTGCTTGACCTGGCCTGACCTAGCTGGTGCAAGCAAAGAGTCTTGCCTAGCCAGGGGAGCTAATTTGGCTCTCTCAGGCAGGCAAGGAAAAACTCGTCCGCACAAGTCCCAAGATGCTCAGATAATGCTCTCCATCTTTACTTGGTAAGTCTATACAGTGACTAGGAGAGGAACCAAGCAGCCCCTTCGGCCTTCGTCACTTGGCATCCGTCTGAATCTTTTAAGTTGGTGAGAGCATCTGGACACAATTCAAGATTCACCTTCTATATCTTCATTTGGCTATCCACTCTAAAATATTTCTCCTCCGTGTCAATTAGCACCCCAACGGACTAGTCAATTCTCATCCTTCAAGCTTATTTGCCAACATTGTGTTGATATTCAAAATTTTGTAATTGTCTCAGACAATTTAAGACCGAGCAGTAAACTATCTAGTTATCTTTGTACGTAGCTCCTCATAGAATCAAAATCAACAAAATAATATTTGAAGTAACCATCAACACCTTTGGCATGATAGAGAAATTGTCTCTAGAATGGATCATCTACTCTATGTTCAGGCAGTACATAACCTGAGCACACTGTACTGATTCAAACATTTCTCACAATGTCTAGTTGAGCTGAGCACACAGTAATATATATTTTTTTGTTGAACTGACACACAGTAATGACATCTAGAAGTATGTGTACCAAAATACAGGTTTGAAGGAAGAAAGTACATCTGTATTTTGATTCATCAACAAGACCGTTTTCTCTACGCTGAAATTGTTACTCAATGCTGCAATTATGGACTTTTCAGTGCTAATCACTTTTCCTGAATGGACCATCCTCTATATAATCTAGGAGCAGGCCAATCCCCATCAGTACAATAGCACAGTTCTTCCCCAAAGACGGCACAAATCGACATTAATCCCCGTCTCAATCTCGTTTCCCCTTGTCCTCCATCCCAAATCAACACAAATTCTAATCCCAATCTCATTCTCCCTATTTTCTCCCCAAATTCCTTTGGGCTATAGGGCTGGAGGCAACCCGCACAGGAAGCTGGCGGACCGCCGTGCAGCGCAGTGACAATGGGGGAGAAGGTACAGCGCCTGGGGATGATGAGGATGGGGAGCTCACCAAGGTCGCATAGAAGCACCGGCACCGGCGTATGACTTGCGGCGGCGACCTGCTTTCTAGCCTCCGCGCTAGAACAAGACGAGCACGCCGCGGGAGGGCACGGCTTACTGGTCAAACCTTTTTTTTTTGTTTTTATCAAATATATATATAAAATATTAATATCTGTAATATATAATTGATATCATTAGATAGATCGTTTAATATGCTTTCATAATATATTTATTTGAAGATATAAATATTACGTGTATTTTTCTACAAACTCAGTCAAAATTGGTAAAGTTTAAGCAGTACGTATACCATAATGACATTTATTTTGTGAGGAAGGAAGAATGACTTTAGAGTCTGACGCCAGCTAGCTCGATGCCTCATCCCGCCCAAATCGTACTCATTCGAGAAATACCGTAGACATGGGCACAACTCATGGTTCGCTGCTTAGGCCATCCTCAATAGAAGTTTTATGACATTAAATATGCTGATGTAGCATAAAATAGATGAAGAGAGAAGCTAAAAGTTTCATACAATAAAATAGGTTTCATGAGGATAAAACTTACCTACAATGTTTTCAACATATTATGTTTTGAAAACTGGGAGATGAAACTTACCACTGTGACTGACGTTATTAGTCAGGTTTGATTAATTGTTGGCATCCCTTCCTTTTTTTTTTCTCTCCTCCTTTGTGCTAATCACTAGTGCTAAGAACTAGGTCAAAAGGACTCAATTATTATACTTATTATGAGTTAGCATGTATTCTTGTTTTTAACAATTTGTTGTATTACTAAGTAGCGTGCCCGTGTGTTGCTACGGGATAGATAAACTTTTATACTTAAAATATATGGATCGTACGATAAAATTATGATATTGTAAAAATTGAACACTGAGTTAAAATGGCATTTAATCCAAAAGACAAATTTCATGAAATTAGCACAATCACGAAACACTGTAACGGTTCATTACAACCAATTTATATTCTAATGATAACACAGTGCTTCAGGCTCATAAAGTCTATTGTATAGGCTTTTTCGTTATTCGCGTAAGATAATGTTTTATATCGGCAAGAAGATGTCTCCGATATCTATTTATTTCGTACACCAATAATTTTACAAATAATTTCCGCCGTATCTCCATACCATCCTATACATATGTTTGAAATACATGCAAATATACACTGCCGCTTTCTTTGAAAAATAGAATACATGAGTAGATATAAATTATACTTTTCAGTTTGCTGTCTCACTATTAATTTTTGCAACGAGCAAGGCACAAAAAGCTCAAGATAATATCTGAACAACGAGCAAAAATAAAAGCTCAGAAGAGCACTTGCTACAGTCTTGCAAAGTGAAAAGCTAATGAAGTAGAAAATTCAGGAAAACTAAAAATAAAAATATAATATTTGAACACATCTAGATATTGTAGCCATTCATCTAAAATGTGCTTTAAGATTTACTTTGTTAAAGAATTGATCAAGAAGACGTACATTTGGCTAATGTATTGTACCTATCATCGCATCACTTGAAGACAAGCTATATAACCTATTCAGTTATTTGCAAAACTCAAATTTATGGCTGAATAACTTTAGAATACATTAAAAAAAACTTTATAGTAAGCACGAGAGGTGCAACGAAAAGGAGAAATTACATTGAAACAAAGATTGGTGGAGAAAATCCAACATGATGGCAGAGGAAAGAATGTGTAAATAAGCAAGCAGAGAAACCACAAAAACTAACCCCTATTATCTAAAATGACCTTGAACTCTCTCCTCCCTTCAGCAGCCCAACACTCCTGACTTGCAAGGGCACAATAAATTATTTAAGGTCAGTGCACAGACCACGATAAGCAAGTCTGTTCTCTTGTTATACATTTTGGAGAAAAAAATCTAACTTATTAATTGAAAAGAAAAGTCTTCCTTTTCTATCTTTTTTTTTGCAAAATTACATTGATTTTACTGGTCCCTGTAGATGGAATGGGATTTTACGTTATTCATGTACATCGTCTCAACTTAGATGGTCAGCTGAGCTGTCACACCCCAAAATTTCTATTTTGGTTGTGAATAAAAAACATGAAAATAAGTAATTATTTTATAATTATTCTAAGATATAATTAATTGTTTATAATTTGAATAGTAAAAAATGAATTTTCTCAATACTCTTAAAAATTTAAAATGATATGTTTGTTGCATTCATGCCGTTTGCATGATTTTATTGACGTGAAAAATGTTTATTCGCAAATTCGATTAAGGCTTCAGACAATTTTTCTATATTTATAAAATAAACATAATCTTTGTTGTTAAACAACCCTAGAAATTTTATTTCTATTCCAAGGCATTTTCCAAATTTTATTTTATTAAAATAATTCGATTTGTAAATAAAAACAAAAGGAGAACGCCATCTCTTCTCCCTCTCGGCTTGCTGGCCAAAGAGCCGGCGGCCACTCTTCCTTTCCCTTCCACTTTTCTTGCTCATTCTGTTGCTCAAGAAAATCAGCCGCAACACTCAGCGTTTCCTCTCTTTGTCACTGCAGCGTGGAGCCCACCACGTCAGCGCCCTTCTCTCCAACTCCCATCGTTGCCTCTCGGCGAACCGCAGCAGCCCCTGGCACCCACCTGTCTTCCTTTCCTCTCTCGGTTGAACGAGTGAAGCAGGACGTAGCAACGAACGGGCCGATTCCACTGGTCGAATTGCGCATGCGCCGCTCGCCAGGATCCGTGCCCGCTTCCCTCGCTCTCCATCTGTTCGCGCAGCTTAATAGCCGTCCAGCGCCCCCTATCGTCTGCCCCATCTCTTCTTATTCCCTTCCAAACCCGAGCAGAACAGAACGCCCACGCGAAACCCGAGCAGAGCGCACGCAAGAAACGGAGCCCCCGCCGCCGCGTCAATTCGGTCATCCGCATCCCTCTCCATCCAAATTGGTGCCGCGGTGGGTTTATTCTTGTTCGCAGGGAACTGTTCATCGCGTTTTTCTCCCTCCTCATCCCTCTGTGCGTTCTCAGGCCTCGTCGGAACCGCAGAAACGCCGCCGTCCGCCATTCATCGTCGTCGGACGCCTTCGTTCTTTCTCCGTCCAAATTAACGCTGTGGTAAGCATACACATGCCAATATCGTTCTTCCCGTGCCTCCAATTTGTGAAACCGTGGCCCCTAGGGCCATGGCCACGCACGCCGGCGACCACGCACGCCGACGTATGCTGCAGGATACGTTTCTTATTTTGGAAAACGTAGTTTTCACTCGGGAAATTGAATCAATTGAATTTAATTAAAATTAAGTAATCACAGAATTGCCATTTCAGTATTTCGCCCATAAAATTGTTATTTTAACTCCGATTGAGACCATTTGAATTGCGTTAGGTTTGTATTTTTGAACTCTACATAGACATGCTACTGTATAGTAGGTTTGGAACCTCTTAAAATTTGATTTAATATTATAATAGTTATTATTCTCAAGGAAATCTTCGGAAAACCATAACTTCTACGTTTTAAATCTGTTTTTCATGATCTTTATATCGTTGGAATCGTAGCGACGCATATATTAGTTTTATACAATTTTTAAATCTGTTTTTCTACTGTGGTGTACTGTTCTAATTATTATTTATTGTTTGCTTCGTGTATGATTATGCGATGTGTGGTGATTATTGATCAAGTTCAGTCGGTGAGTTTCACGTGAAGATTCAAGGGGCTATCAATTGAAGATTTGGATCAGAGAAAGGATCTTGATTTGAGGCAAGTATAGCTTGGGTTGTATTTTTGTGACCATGATCTTGTGACTTGATTAATGTTTAAGTAACAAACGTTAAAAATGACTTTTTAGCAACCTGAGAATTTATCTGTAAGAGAAGCTTCTGGATTGACAGTACAACTGTGAGGGCTATATGGCTATGGTTTTAGTTAAGTATGAGAACCTTTTCTAGCATGTTAGAGGTTACCCCTGGGGCGCAAATGGGGATAAGCAGACTGTGGATCCCTGGATAGGTTGTATCACACAGACTGACTAATGAAACCTAGCGACCCTAACTCGTTAGACAAACCTCTGAAAGATTTCATAGTGGACCATATCGGCCTTCCTTGTTAGTGGGCTAAGAGGTTGGCCGCCTCGGGCGAAAGGGTAAACCATGACTCACAGGGAAAGTGTACACCTCTGCGCAGAGTTTATTAAACTAGTATACAAGCCTTGCTCAAGGACACGAGCGGCCTTGAAATCCTTACATTTAAGTTGATGGTTTGGTTTACTAACATGCTCATTTGTTTACCGTTTTATGTTTTACATTATTTATGTTACATTGATCATAAGTTGTTGGGATCTATATTACCTTGTTGCTATATTTGCTGAGTTCGCCATGGACTCACTCTTGCTATTCCTCCTACACCTCAGGAGAAGTTTAGACTTGTGGTCAACCAGTCGGTTTGTTTCTGCGGAGTAAAGTCTACACCCGGCAATCGAAGTTATTTTTTCGTTGCTTGCACTCTGAGGTTATATTTTATTTACTTAATACATTATTTATTTAAGCATTTTATCTCTTGATATTTCCATTATCTGTGACTATATGTGAGATTTGATTTTATTATTTCACATATAGTGTATGTCTGGTTTTGTTCTTAAAACTGGGTGTAGCCGCTGCCGATGGCGGCCACCGTACCAAGCTCCTTCCTTGGCCACAAGAAGAGCCTTTACGAGACCCCCTAACTCCCCTATTGCTTCCAGCGCATTTGGTTAGGTTAATCATGGCCTAAATCGAAATTTTTAAGGTCAAAAAGCTCGATTGCAGTTGTTTCGGCAATTTAGGAAAGGGAGGAAACGAGGGGAAGATGAAGAAATGGTCGTCAAGCCTAGCACTGAGACCCCTGTCGCCGAGGTTGGCGCCACGTAAGTACCATGCTAGCTCCTAGCTTACAACATGGCGTCGAGACGTTACCTCGACGTCATGGGTTATGGAGCCAAGCATAGGTTCAAAGTCGGACTTACGACGCTCAGAGGGCCAAATGTAAATTTTGAAAATAAAAAGGTTAAATCTGTATTTGTAATTAATAAAGTTAAACGGGCAAACTTTCTCCTATTTTTTTGGTATGGCCTCCCCTAACTATCGCGTAATGAAGAGTTTATTGTGTCCCGATTTATATGACTTGTGCTTGTAAAAGATTGAATAGATTGGGTCTTGATATAGAGTTTGATTCTTGCATCGCCTTTGCTGTAACACCACTAGTGTTACGATAACTAAAACCTACCATGTCATCATGATTGCATGCAAAAACATCCCGCATAAACTCAATTTTTTTTCTGTGCAATAACTAAAGTAAATTTTTTTTCTTGCATATGATTGTATGTTGGTACTTTAGAGTGATCTGGTTGTAATAACGTTTGTGTAGGTATGTGGGATAAAAATAAAATTAAAGAAATTTAAAAGAAATCATTTATAAACCCTACGTTGGACCCGAAATCCTAATTTAAAAACTAAAAGGAATTAGGTGTTGGGCCATAAACAAAATTTGCAAATCTTTAAAAGTTGAGCAACTTTTATTTTGGGCAATCTTGAAGTTATTAAAAATAATTTCAAATAAAATCTCAATACATGCTTTAAAGTTTAGAGTTGAAATTCAATTTCAAAAACTAAAAGGAATCTGATGAAAGTGATTTAATAAAAATTATAGATATTTTAAAATGGGACAACTTTTATTTTTGGAGGTTATGAGGTTTACCACTGGAAATTTAAATTAAACCCCAAATAGTGCTTGTTTATTCAAATTTAGAATGCCCTTTCAAAAAAATATCAAGAATTTGGGCAAACTCATTTAATAAAAGTTGTAAGGCTTTTTATGTTGAACAACTTTTGTATTTGGAGATTTTGAACTTATACATTAAAATTTCAAATTAAACCCTAAGGGGTGTTTAAGAATTTAAGTTTCAAATGCTATTTTAAAAACTATGAAGAATCTGACAAAACTCAATTACTGAAAGTTGTAAAGCTTGACAAATCTAACAACTTTTATCTTCAAATATTTTCAAGTTATTCAGAAAACATTGGACAATTCGGTGGAGTTTAAAATGAATTTCAAGTCTAACTTCTACCCCCTTTTTCGTAATTTCAAAAATATTCAAAATTTGAGGTTAGTTCAAAAACCAAAATTGTTCAAAATAAAATGTACTAAAACTCTTGTATTGGTGATTTTTCAAGGTTCTCACACAGGATTGGGAGTAATTGTGCAAAAACTGTAGAATGAGAAATGGATTGCTACAAGTGTTCGGGCACAGGGCATCGCCCCTCCCTCTGTTCGCGAACAGGGGTGAGCGTGCGGCCGCGCGGCGTCGCCGCCCGGTAGGTTGGCTGCCTGTCTCCGGTGCTGTCAGAGCCGTAGGGGCCACCTTCACGTCGTGCGACTCTCCTTTGCATATATATGCGCGGCCGGGTGCCGTCCCCGTCCTCTTTTCCTTACCTTGCCGCCGATGACATCCCTCGGTTGGGAGTGAAATTCGGCGTCTGTGATCCACCATCACCCTCTCCACCTCGCCACTAGTTTCACGACTTTCGTGCGAGCCTATTGAGCCCACCTTTGCATCTTCTCGCCACTGGAATCACTCTGCGCGACGCCGTCTTCTTCGTCGGCTCCAACCGAGCGCCGCCGAGGACATCCTCTTCGGAAAATGGCTTGGAATCATATGTTCCGCTATTTTTACTCGTCGTTTAGAGTTTGCCTTAGTCTCTGCAAGCTCTTGGTCTAGATGGTTTTCTTGTTTGTGCTTAGGTGACGCCGGAACAGCCGCGGAGTCACCGGAGCACGCGACCGCGTCCGCCATCAACGTCAGCCGTTAGCTTCCGATTACTCCCCACCCCACCCGACGTGCTCACAAGACTCTTGGTGAGCTCCTGATGTTCCCCGTGCCATTTATTTGAACTCTGCCGTGTCAGGACGGCCGGAACGCCGCTCGCCGTCGTACTGCCCGCTGGCCGAGCCGCCATGGCCGCGGTGGAGCTCTGTCCGAACCTTAATATACCTAATCGGCTAGCTACATGCGTGCGGGAGGTTAAGGGGGGGCACGCCCATGTGCCCGCAACCTCATCGGAGGAGTCGTCGGAGTCGTGCCAGCGCGGTCGAGCAGCCGCGCGCACGCGCTTGGGGGCGCGTTGGGGAAGGAGAAGGAGGGGGGAGAGGCCGAGTGGGCCGCCCCGCCAGTCGTCTTGGGCCAGCTCAGTTGGGCGCGGGGAAGTGCGGAGAGGGAGAGAGGGCACGCTAGGCCGGCTGGGCCGGTCAGGCGTCGTGGGCCGTATCGGGCCAGGAAGGTTTTACCTTTTTCAGCCATTTAAACCAGCTTTTCTATTTCCTGATAAATTGAATAGTATTATGTTTTGCTATTTTTGTAGAAATAAATCTGTAGCACTAAAAATCATGAAATTAATTGTGGATGCTCTCTGTGATATGGTGAAGGCATGAAAAATATAAAATAAATATTTTGAGCACCTTCTGTATATAGTAAAAATTGCATAATTTAATTCACAAATGAGACTTCTATGAATTTTGTAGGCTAAAATTATTAGCCAAAAATTATGAAATCTATTTTGTCACTATTTAGGGCTGAGATCTAGTTGTATAAAAAGTTTGGGCTCGAATGGATATAGTTTATTTATTATTTCATGCTCTATAATTTGATTAGTAAAATAAATAGAAAACCCTAATGAGCTAGGTTTTGAGTGACTTTTGAATTGATTGTTGACCCTGGTTCATTCACTATAATGATCCTTGGCTTGTTAACTGGTGTATTGCGGTAGATCTTGAACAAGTTGTGCAGCGACTTTCTATGATTGTTAAAATGGTCAATAAAAAATGAAATGCGAAAACACCCTTTAACCTTATGATAAATGTTTTATAACTTTACCGTGAAGGAAAGTTGTACTCAAGGTTGTTAATTAAATGTTTGTTCTACATTTTCCATTCATGTCATTCCGCACCATGTAAGCATGCATCATTATTTTACGTGTAGTGATCGGGTTCTCGAAAAAATTTCTTGATTGCTCCCCGACGGAAGGACTATTCGTCAGGAGAAATCAAGTGGGTTTCTCTGGTTTTCTAGCGGAGGTGACAGACCTGCAACACAGGCAAGCCCCGGTGCATTCAGTCCCTCTCCTTGTGATTTGAAAAACGTTTATAAATTGAGTGAATCTACTGCATTAAGTTGATAGGAGTTGATTGCTAACCCAATTGCTGCATTACTAACCTTAGACACCACTGAAATATCTAGAACCCATTTTGAAATAAAATGTTTAAAAATACTTAGCCCTACTTGAATAAATTAGATTTGCATAAAATGCTATTTTTGAGCTATTATGATATATAAATGCCTTTGATTAAATCATGAAAAAGGGAATTGGTATATTCTCGTTCAGTGGCTGTGCACCTGATCAGTACATTGTCACAGACGAAAAAGGATTTTCTTGCTCGGTGGTTGTGAATTTGGGTTAGAGTCCCAATGCTTGACCACCGGCGGAATAAGGGATTTAAAAACCGTGCGGTTACTTGTACTTGGGTTAGAGTCCCAATGTAATGTCTTCGACGGAAAAATAAATTAGAGACCGTTCGTTGTAGGCCTGCTGTGATCGAGACTTTGCAACTAGCCACATACTACGGAAAGCCTCTGACTCCGGTGGCTCTACTACTTGAACCGACAACCACGCACTGTGAGTGAAGAGATGGCGAGAGTAGCGTGTACCCTCATGGCCGGCGTGCCTGAAGAGGAGAGGAGTACTGTGCTCTCGGGTGGCGCAGGACTGGTTCAGGGGTAGAAAAGCCGTGGTAGGCGGGGTTGATATATGCAAGCTTAAGTGCTACGTATGCAGTGTGGATAGGGATTCCCAGCTGGGTACTAATCGATTAGAATCGTCGTTGCTCCTCGGATATGGAGACTTGATCCTTTGACCTACAATTGAAAAGTGGTTCGGAACTAGGTGTTTTTGAGAATAATTAAGAATTTGAAAGTATGATGATACATGAGAATGAATTTGGAATTATGGATTATGAGTAAAATAAGATTGAGTTAAAATATTGAAATAGGATAGTAATGCTTTTCTGCAAAACTCTTTGACTCTTACTCAAACCTTACCTTGATTGTCCTCAACCTGCATTCTTGAGTCTCATTCCTTTTTCTTAGTCGAGTAAGTCTTGCGGAATACCCCAGTACTCAGGGTTTGTTAACCCCTGTTGCAGGTGAGCCGAGTGTACAGTTCGACTTGGGACCGTGTTGGTTGACGGATTGCGCAGGATCAAGGATGTGTTTATGATATAACCCTTAGGCAAGGGTATAGTTGTACACTGCTTACCCACTACGAAACTCTAATTTGGGATAATATAATCTAAGTTTGTAAACTTATATTTTTGTAATACTTCCGTACCCTTTACTCTGATTTAAATCATTTGTGTAAGCTGTTGTAATACTTGTAAGGTCTTTACAATGAGATCCTCATGTGAATTAGGGTTTCCGAGAAAACCCGACAGACCATCTAGGTCAAGGGGAACTCGTGCAGATTGATCGTGGATCCTCCGGGATGATGACGTTGCACGTGGGCCCTATGATTAAGGCGGTTCTGTCACATTTGCGTGATAGCCTCACCGCTCATTTATACGTCCCTAACAATTGTTTGTCCATTTTTTCCATTAAAGAATATTTTTTCTTATACATATTGAAAAAGTAATAAAATAAAATATTACGAATCTTTAAACCCTTAACTTTTTTAAAAAAGAAAAAAAATAAAAATAGCTATGAAAGGGGGCGCGTGCAAATGGTAAAAGGAAAAAATAATAAAGTAACAAAGATATGGATAGGAAAGGAAATGTGGAGAGCAATCACTTATATATGTATAGAAAAAAAAACAATAATGCATATAAAAAAAAGAATAGAAATAAAAAATAATAGTGATAATGGACCCCATCACGGATCCATCTGGTTTATAGGAAAAATTAAAAATAGCAATGGATCATCATAGACTTTTCTGATTTGTGACTCTTAAAAAATCACATATTTATATTGAAAAATAACAGTACAAATATAAATAAATATACAACACTCATATCATTATGTTTCATTAACAGTTTTTTCTTATGTTACAATGTATGGACATGTTTGGTAGTTATAAAAAATGTGGCATAAAAGTAGTAGGAGAGGTAGATGAACAAAAAGATACTCCAAACTTTCAACCGCTTTCCTGCCGTGCGACGAGATGCAACCAAGAGTTTTCGGCGAGAGGGAGCAATCGATTTTCCTACGCGTCGTTGTGCTGAGAGCGCCGATGGCAATGGGTATCCAAAACTCGAGTACCTGAACGGGTTTTATCCGATAAAAAGACAGGTATATGATGAAGTTTCTACGCATGGATATATTATTGAACAGAATTCTATACCCATCGGGTATGCGGATACGGGTGTGGGTGTGTACTACCCATACCCGTGTACCCGACGGTAAAAAATACCCGTAGACGAGATATTTTAGCAATATTTTTACTAACTTGACCATGATTCAATGATGCTATATTTGTATATTATTGTCATATTATTGCAATGATGTTTTTAAGTATGAATGGTAGTATGCAATTTGTTGGAATGATATTATTTTTGTATGTGAATGTGTATGATAAATATATGTAAATATCGGGTATGTTATCGGGTACGGGGTACCCGTCGGGTAGAAATTACCCACTGGGGATGGGTATGGGAGCAATTTCCTACCCGTGCGCGGGTATGGCTAACCCGACGGGTAAAATTTTATTTCGCAGATATAGATATAGGTTGCTACTACCCGTCAAATATTTACCCGTTGCCATCTCTAACCGAGTGGGGTGGCCCTCGATAAAATCTTGGAGGCCGACTAGTCTCAACGCCCTGCCGGCGACAACCACTGGAAAAACGAGCCCCGAGGTGCCCACAAAAGTTGTGATTTTTAAGCATATTTTTACTTATATGATTTTTATGAAAAAACATTTTTTATTAAAAATCTAGCTCAATAGTCAAAAAATTTCATAAAATAATTCTGATTCATCGTTCCAAACGTATAATAAAAGAATTTAGATACGAAATGTCTCTACCAAAAGTAGATTCCATACTAAACGAACCGTTAGATATCATTTTGAGCAGTAGAGATACTTCAATCTGGTTTTACACTATATTAGAACCGTCTCATGAACTCCTCCCTAGGCAGTACACCTCAATTGTACCACCACGCAGTTTCAATCAAGTTATAAAAAAGTATTACTCCATTTCAAATTATAAATTGTTTGACTTTTTTATCTTAAGTTTGGTCACTTGTCTTATTCAAATTTTTTGTGCAAACTTAGTTAAATTGAGTTATTCTTGAAAAATTTTAATCAATAAAGCAAGTCATAACAAAGGAAGTGATGTTTTGCACAAATTTTTAAATAAAATGAGTGGTCAAACTTAAGGCCAAAAAATATAAATGACTTATAATTTGGAACGAAAGGGTTAATATCTTGGCACCAAATAAATAGCATTAGATTGTAACAAAAATAGGTTTTAAATAATATACCTATTTATGTTATAAATATCATTACTTTTTATGCATTTGGTTGCATCTTATATAATGTGACTAAGATAAAATTAGAATTAAATAAGCTTTTTAAGGACAAAGTTAGTAGTAATATTTTTTTTAGGGGAGCTAGTAGTACTTTTTTTGAGTGAAGATAGTAGCAGTACTGTATTTTGTTGTTGAGAGAATTACTCTCTCCATCTAAAAAACATGTAATTATAGGCTACTTGCCACGTAAAGTAATTCATGTTTGACCAAATTTCTAGTGAATAGTATTCGTGTTTATGACTTTAAATTAGTATATCATAATAATGTTTATTGGATATTTTAAATATTTATATTTTTTATTTATAGTTGGTCAAAGTTGATATACTAAAATGTGTTATTTGCTAGAATTGCTTTTTTTTTTTGGCCGGAGGGAGCAGAAAAGAGAGATTCCACTCCACTCGGCAAGACGGCAAGGCACCGGTCAACCGAACAGCAACAACAGGAGCTACCCATGGCCAGCAACACCAACGTGGTCGTGGTGACGACGCAGGATTCCAGAATCCTGGCACGGTTGCTCACCCTCACCCACCCCGCGGCATTCCATTTCCTCTTCCTCCTCCTCCAGCACGCAGCCCGAGCCCGCGCACCAACGCCGACCCAATAAATCCCCTGCGCTACGCGCCCGCCGCCGCCGGCTCGCAACCCTAGCCTCCTCCCTCCCCTCCGCCGCCGCCATGGTGAGCGCCGAGGCCGGCATCGACCACGTGCTGTGGACGGAGGCCGAGGTGTCGGCCCGCGTGGGCGAGGTCGCGGCGGAGCTCGCGGCCGACCTGCGCGCGCTGCCGGAGGCGGAGCCCGCCGTCGCCGTCGGCGTCGCCACGGGCGCGCTCCTCTTCCTCGCCGACCTCGTCCGCCGCGTCGACGTGCGGCTCGCCGTCGACTTCGTGCGCGTCGAGTCCTACGGCGCCGGCACGGAGTCCAGCGGCAAGCCGCGTATCACGGCCGACCTCAAGGTCGACGTGGCAGGCAAGCACGTCGTCGTGGTGAGCGGCTCCGACCCGTACTCTCGTGATGAATCGCTTTTGTGTGGTTGCCGTGCGCTTTCCACTTATCCTGACCTGCGCTGTGGTGGTTTCCTGTATCGAGAATTGGTTGGTTGGCTTTGACCATTTGGTTGGTACCCGCCATTTGCTTGTGGACGGACTCGACGGAAGATAGTTCACGTGACACCTCCTTTAGATTGTTTACCTTCACTCAGTAATTAATTCAGTAGAGCGTCTTGTTTCTGTGCTTCATATTCCCAGAGAATATTATATAAATTTAGAATGACTGTCCAAACATGACGCATAATTGTTTTTTTTTGTTGATCTGGACTAGAATAGAAATCATTGATCTAATAAGGTGCTAATAATCTCAAAATATTTGAGCGCTGTTTGTAAATATTGAATAAATATCAGATGTTAAAGGCACCTATATTATATCATAAGCCGTATCCAGTTTGTACAGAGTGCCTCTTTGAAGTGGGGAATTAGCAGCTACTCTGAATGATATAATTTTGTGTACAGCATCGCCCAATTTAAACTTAAATACATCATTCGCATTTTGCCCTTGTATGCAATCTTGTGTTACGGCTCCAAAATATAGGCACCCGCGGAAGTTGTTGATTCATGTTTATATATGTCTACTAGGAATAGTATTTGATTGAGAAATTTACTCTGCATTTTGTCAGATTGATACTATGGCAAATGCATGTTTCAGAATGTTAGAATATGAAAATATTTTTTGTATGTATTACTTAGTCATGTATACTATTCTTAGCTGCACATTAATATGAAAATATGAAAATACTATTCTTTGTTGTATTAATATGAAAAATTAATTAATTGCGTTAATTAGCCTTTCTTATTATGGTCTTGTTGTCCTAACTTCCTATAATCGTCTGAGATGACTTCCTAGATCTTGGTGAGTCTGTTTCAGCTGGTATATGGAATTTGACAATGTTTTTGTATCTCGGTAGGTAGAAGATATTGTGGACACAGGGAATACTGTTTCCTGTCTTATTGCTCATTTGGAGAAGAAAGGTGCATCATCCATATCGGTTTGCACTTTCCTTGACAAACCAGCAAGAAGGAAAGTCAGTATTCAGCTAGTGGGGGATGGAAAATTCTACCGTGGCTTTGAGGTATGAATACCACCTGTCTCTGTGTTGCACGCACTTCTTGAATATATTTTCACAAAGATGTTAGATTGTTAAGTAGAAAGTTACAGAAGTATGTAGTTTGCATCTTTTGTTGGTTGTTGGTAACAATTATAGTACCGAATTTCTTCAAATAAAAACAGTTATTTATAGTACTGAAAACTGAAAAGCAATCTTGGGTCGTCCTTTATATTATGAGTAAAATTGCATGGATGGTCCTAAGCTTGGAGGTGCACGGTGTCATCCCAGTTCTAAATTCTTTTTTTTTTTCTTTTCAATTTCAGTGCCCAGACTACTTTGTTGTTGGCTACGGTTTGGATTATGCAGAGCTCTACCGTAACCTGCCTTATGTCGGAGTTCTTAAGCCCGAGGTGTACAAAAAGGATTCAACCAATTAGACATGAGGCTGTACTTGCACCTCGTGCAAGAGATCAAAGTTGCAAATGATACAAAGGTCTCAGTTGCACATGATACAGAGATCTAGTTTTGCTTAATAAGTTTGTAAAAGGAAAATGCTGAAAGACGGCTAGTTTACCCTTTTCTTCTGCTCAGGAAAACTACAGTTGTCCAAGTTTCGGTAGCATAACAGCAAAATGTGGCACTGTCGGTATTGTTTGTCACGAAATAGCAACCCTGAAGGGTAAGACGTGGTTGCATGTGACATGTTACATTTTCAGTTTACAGGCTGAAGTGTCCCCGAAGTTGCATTACATTGCATCTGAGAGATTCCTTTGTGGTTATCTTCTGAGAGATCACAGCCTGGTCGCTTCAGGTTGGCAGGGAAACTACCAGTCAAACTGATGATTGGGAGGGATACTACCAGTCAAACTGAAGGTATAGCGATTTTGATTAGAAGGATGTGTTTGGGCATGGTCAGGATGAGGATCCCAAGTGAACCTTTGCTGCACAATTGAAATTGATGTATATCCCGGAATTCCTCCGAAATTCGTTTTGAATTGGCGCTTATTTTCAGTTATGAAACAGTATTTTTCTCTTCCAATAAATCAGCATGAGCCGAAATCAGCGTTTATTTTTAACCCAAAAGCATGAGCCTGAGCACATGTTTCAACTTTCAACTCTGCTTCATCTGATATCGCGCAACTGCTGGAGCAGGAGCTGCTGCTACTGCTGCTACAGTGATGCGCTAAGAGCACGCCCAACGCACGTTGGCTTGAATAGTGGTTCAAGGAAAAAAGTTGCTACAGGTAAGCTGAAGCAATGGTGCCTTAAAATATTTTGCAACGCAGGCTTCTAGACACACAACCATTAAGGCCTCGTTCGTTTAGGCCTGGAACGGCCCGGAATAAGGCATATTCCACCTGGATCAATTTGGCCTGATTAGAAGTCAGGCCACACCAAAAATGACCGTCCAGTTAGATACGGTCCAGAATGGATACTAGTTGATCCAGGCCATTTTTCTCTCTTACAGGGCCGGAATAGAAACGGGCCATCATATGTCTAAGATAGAGACGGGTCAGGTTTGAGTGAACGAGCAGGAACCACTTGATCCAGGCCAGGAAGAGAAACGGGTCTGTTTTCAATCTTGAACAACCAAACGAGGCCTGAAACTGATTCTGCAGGCATGTTTTTTCTTTGAGTAGTACTATGTGGCTGAGCAGCCCTCTCCCCAACGCAGTTCCTGGTGATAGCTTGAGACTTTTTGTCAGTGAAGCCTCTACAGCTTCTGCAAGCTGCTCTGAGACTCTGCAAGCCATTACTGTTGGTGAGCTATGATTTATGTTTTGATGTGGAGCTCTTGAGCGACCATCCAGCGTGGCGCATTGTGTAACAGAACCGTCTAAATCACGTGGTCCATAGACACCTGTTATCGCCACTAATGATATCTGACAGCAGGGCCCGTGTTCCAGATGACCTAGGCAGCGCTGCCGGGCTGCATAAGCACCCGTTATCTCCGACAGGATCCCATTGCGAAGCCATTACAGGATTACAACATTTCATAATAAATTACATCGAGTAGAAGTGCGGAAGATTAAATAGTACTTAATATTACAAACCGGTGTTCAAATAGAAATTAGGTGTAGTTAGTACAGACCACAATTTAAAGAGGTAGCAGTAACGGTAGAACAATAGTACAACAAGATAGATAGGTAATACACGAACCCTGCCCACAGGTTCAACCTTACTCTTCTTCGCTTTCATGGATAATAGTGACACAGCATAGAGCAAGACAGACTTTAGGCTCCTGCTGACTATCTGCAACGGGGTTAACAAACCCTGAGTACATGGGGTACTCCACAAGACTTACCCGACTAAAATGTGCAAAATTAGACTCAGGAATGCAGACTGAGGGGAGTCAAGGTAAGGCTTGAGTAATAGTTCAAGAATTTTGCAGAAAAGCATTACTAGTCCTATTTCAATATTTTATTTTCATAAGATTGTTAATCATTAACTATATTTCCACATCCTTCCAAATATCCATCATCATTCTTTCCAATAAATTTATTCATTCCAAAAACATCCTAGTTCTGAACCACTATTCACTGTAGGTATGAGGATCAAGTCTCCATAACCGAGGAGCAACGACGATTCGAATCGATTAATACCCAGCTGGGGATCCCTATCCACACTGCATATATAGCACTTAAGCTTGCATATGCCAACCCCGCCTACCACAGCTTTTCATACCCCGGAACCGGTCCTGCGCCACCCGAGAGCACAGTACTCCTCTCGTCTCCAGGCACAGACAGCCACGAGGGTACACGCTACTCTCGCCATTTCTCTACTCCCAGTGCGTGGTTGTCGGTTCCAGCAGTAGAGCCACCGGAGTCAGAGGCTTTCCGTAGTATGTGGCTAGGTGCAAAGTCATGATCACAGCAGGCCTGACAACGAACGGTCCCTAATATTTTTCCGTTAGAAACCATGCATTGGGACTCTAACCCAAGTACACTGGTAACTACCCGGTTTTCACATCCCTTTCCCGATGGCGACGAAAGTTGGGACTCTAACCCAAACAGTTGGCCAACTAAACGGGAAAACCCATCCCCGTTGATGACAATGAACTAGCTAGGAACACTGCCAACCAACAAGGACATAACCAGTCCCATAAAGTGATTCATTTATTTTGTATCATCACAGTTGAAAATAGCATTTTTGTAAATCTAACCATTTAGCATGACTAAGCATTTTTCAATACTTTTAGTAAATCAGGTTCTTAGGTATGGATAAGTGGTCAAGGATGGTAATGCATCAATTGGTTGTCAATTAACTCCTATTAACCTAATGCAATAGATTAACTCAAGTGATAAACATTTTAAAATAGCAAGGAGGGGCAAATGCACCGGGGCTTGCCTTGAATTGCAAAAAGAGTCGGGTCGGGGTCGATGCCGCAAATATCAAACCCTGGCACAAACTCAGCAATAGGCTCCTCAACTGTCACCTCGGGCTTCACCTCAGTATTCTCGGTCACTACACGTGTGCAATAATGAATGCATGATTATGATGCAACATGAAATGACAGATAAGATTCAATAATAAATAATACAAACTTGATCATAACCCTATCACAGACTAACTATGATCATTCTAATCCATTGAGCCCTAGGTCATACAGGTGTTTGACCTAAGTTCACAATCAACCACAAAATCACACAAACCCTAAGTTATTAATGTTTTCTAATTATTTTTATTAATCATTTAATCAAACATTTATTTAATAAATAATTAAACTATTTCCATTTGATGCCAAATTTCACCAACAGATAGATTTCAGTACCAAACAGTGGCACAACAAATTTCATGATTTTTAAAATAATGCAAAAATTACTAAAAATCACCAAAGTTCCCTTTATTAATTAATGGGTTGGTTTTTAGTTCCTACAGAAACTACCCAAACATCATATTTAGTATTTTTATTAAATACTACAGGTTACAGAGAGCATCCATAAAAATTTTGGTGATTTTAGGAGCAGTAAAAATATTCCTACAAAAAGATGAAATAGGAGCACTATTCCTAAACAATATAAATAGAAAAGTTCAACTAATAGCTCGGGAAAATGAAAAAAAGACAGCGGCCCAAGTCGGCCCAGCACAGCAGGCCGGCCCAATACGGCCGCAACCCGCCCGCGCTCTCTCCTCTCTCACCCACAGACACTGACAGCCCGGGCCCAGCTGTCAGCTTCTTCCCCCTCCTCACGCCGGACCTCCACGCGCGCGAGCACGCGGCGGCTTGCTGCGGAACCCGCCGGCGACGAGCTCAACGGCCAACCCGACCGCGGCTACACAGCCGCTAGCACCTAGCGGACCACCTAGCACCCTAAACCTAAAGCCCTACGCGCCTGTTGGTGGTCCTTATGGATAAATTTTCTACCACCAACTTAGACTAAAAAGAGGATTAACAATCATATTCTAGCATATATGCCTTTACTACTAACAAGTTCCACTTATACCCCTAGCATTCATGTTTTACAGGTTTTATGGCATAACAAGTGGAAGTACGCATCAACATGAAGAAATCGCAAAATCAAAAGACGAATCTAACAAATGCGCAACCAAATAATACTAAAGAAGCCCGCCTCCAAAGCGTAACTGGATCCATCCGCAACCAAGGGAGAGGCCCAGGCCCAGGGAGCAACCGACCACCTGAAGACGGTGGCCAGTTGCCACCTCCCAGGGACCGACAGCCCCCGGGGGCGGCCGCCCCCCAGATGGCACTTCTCGGGCCCATCTTCAGCCACAGTATTCAAGGCGGTTTGATGATGGCGGTTTCACCTGCTTCCATATTTAGAACGCCCAAATCGTCATAGTTTTAATATAAATAGAGGGTGCTCCATCTCCTCCAACACACACATCATTTTGGAGTCATCTACCTCACACCTCTCACTTGTATCTTTAGAGTAGTATTAGCAGTTTGTGAGCAAGGCAAGAGCTATCAAGAAGAGCTTGTCTCCTTGGAAAAAAAGGATCATGTTGGTATGAATACAATTCGGTCTTCTTCCATGAGCAAGTTCTTATCATACTTATATGATTATGCGTATGAACTAGAGTCTAGTTACGATCTTGTTATGAGCATAGTATATGAGCTAGAACATAGTTTATGTATCATGTTCTTAACTTGTTCATCATTGTTCATCAAATTAGTATGAATAGAGGAAGAACTAGGAATGAGGTGATGGTTCGTCGTGCTGTCATGGTTGCTCTTAACCTAGCTTGTCAATCCGTAGGGTTGGGGTCCACGGGGGTTAGGAGTTGTTTCCAAGTACGTGAGCATGGTGCTCAGGTATACGGAGATCGGCGGATATGTCGGTATCCCACGGGCAGAGGGGTAGGTAGACAGGTGGTGACAGCCCTGTCCATCCCTAGCATTCCCCCACATTTGGATATTGAGTAGGAGTTCGTAAAGTCTCTATCGGTTGGCAGACCAGCTGCGGGGATCTCCCTATCACCCCAGACTTAGTCCTGATACTAGAACTACTAATTAAATGATTTGCTAACAGTTCTTTGCATAATTATATATGACCAATGCCTGTTCAGTTAGATATATTGTTTTATTCTTTATTTTCCTTTTATTCCTTGAGGTTGATCCATATGTGTGTCCACTATCTTGAAATCATGTTTTATTCCTGTTTACTTTATGCCTACCATTGCACTTAATAAGTGATCATGTTTATACCACGCTTGATGCATATTGCCCTCCTACGGGAAATTATAATAACGACACCCTACTCACGGGTTGAAATGCTACAATGATAGTTCTGTGCGCTTGCAGAGTAATCTTATTCCTTACTGAGCTATCGATTGGCGTACCTAAGTACCGTTGCTTAAGGATTGTAATTCTTGTTGCACCCCACGGCGCCGTGCCACAGTTTTGCATATCGTAAGTAATGACGGTTAGGAAGGCCAATCCGGCACTTCTAACTGCTATTACCAGACTGCATTACCTAGGCCGGCGCCACTAAGGGCCAAGGATTACCTTTTTGAAGTAATGGTGGTTGGGAATGTCAATTTATGTTTTTAAGTATTATTATTAAGAACGGACCTTTAGTCTATCTTTAGTAGTAGCGCTATGAAACGCCAATAAGCATTTCAAGCGCCGTTGCCGGGGATGGACTTTTAGTCTATCTTTTGTAACGACGTTAAGAAATACCAACAGCGCCTCCGGCGGGGTAAGCCCGTCCATGGCGGACACGGCGGCTCGGCGACCCGGCTCCGGCCGGTATTCTACGGTAAAGGCACGGGAAAAAGTTTGTGGGGACTCAGGAGCTCACCACGGTCCTAGACCGGTAGTCGGTTGGGGCTAGAACAGCTCGGAACGACGAGCGTGACGGCGGCGGCGGTTGCGGTTCGGTGCTCCAGCGGCGAGACCCTGCATTCCGACGACCCTAGAGCACCACTGGAAAAACTAGCGCGCGCATGAGCAATCATCAAAGCTATAGGGTATAAAACACGAGCTCAAGCGGAGCGAGACTCACCACCGAAGGCTAATCGCGTTGAGGTTGCCCGCGACGGCGCTCCCGAGCAGCCGCGGCAACGACGACGCGTGTTCCGGCATGAACGGATCACCACAGCGCACTCTGAGTGCGTCAGGCGGTGCGCAAGTGAGCTGGTTACCTAGCTGTGGGATGGAGAGTGTGGAAGTAATCAGAGCACGATGAATTTCGCCGGACACCGACGAGCTCGAAGCTTCACCGCGGGGAGAAGAAACGAGGAGGAGCGGCGCGGTGGTGTCTTAAAGGCATATTTTTGAAAGTGAAGTTTCAAATTTGAATTTTAACATAGTAATTTAAGTTTAATTTGAATTTCTATAATATAACTTCAAAATCTCCAAAAATAAAAGTTGTTCCATTTTAAAAACTCTACAACTTTCATTAAGATACTTTTATCAGATTCATTATAGATTTTGAATTAAGGTTTAGGTCAACTCTAGGGCTTAATTTGATTTCTTATTTAATTAAATGTTTGACTTTTAATTAAATGCTTAATTACTCAATCCACAACACATGAAATCAAAGCAGTCTAGTGACCCTAAGCATAATCATATGCAGATGCTTAAATTTAAACATGATGACATGGCAGGTTAATCACTTTGTAATACCAGAGGTATTACACATTGGGGATGCCCTAAGACTGTCTCCAACAGATGCTGCAAAGGGCAACCCAAACCTAAAAAAGGTCACGCACAGTGTTTTTGCATACTAAAACCGAGCTCCAACAGAGGAGGCATTCACATCACCTATTTTGCGTCCATGGCAAGATAGGATGCAAATATGCCTTGCCTGTCTCTCGGCGACGCAATCCTCGCGCACGTAGAGGTGGGCCCATGGAACTGTCGGTGTGTGGTGGCCTGGATGACGAGTTGCCGGCGGCTAGCGGGCCTGTGATGGAGAATGCCCGGGGGCGCAGATCTGCGATGGAGCGAGGCCGGTGACCCGGATCTGCGACAGGGAGGCCGGGCGGAGCTCTACGGATCTGCTACGGGCGCGACCTTCTCCGCCTCTACCTTGCCGCTGGCGATGGAGCTGCCCCCGCCACCTCCTCCTCGGCTGACCCGCTCCACGGGTCCCTGCCCTGTGGCCCATTTTCCACGACAGGATCGTTGCCGTCGGCTTCATGGACGGCGTGGGAAGCGGTGAGGCTGACCGTGGCTGCAGCGGGCTAGGGTGGCGACTGGCGAGGCGTGCAGCAGGCTGGGGTGGCGACTGGCGAGGCTGACCGCGGCCGCGACGGGGTGGGCGGCGCTCGAGTGACGAGGCGGATGCGATGGGTTGGGGCGAGGCGGACGCTACGGGTTGGGGCATCTTTGGGGCGTGGTTGTTGGAGATGGAGGAGAATGGGTGATGACCTTTTCCACTGTGCCTGACCCAAATGAAGAAATAGGTCTTGTGAATGGATCACCACGGTTGAAGATAGTCTAAGAGGGATTGCAGCACATCTGATCTCAGAGCAGCCCTAACGCGGTGGCTTGACTCGTGGCTCTATCAGCCAACTAGGTTCGGATGCCAGCGTGTGCAAAAGTTAGGTGCTCTATTTGTCTCAGTGTAGTCAGCATAGGCTGTTGTGGCCTCATGAGAGAGAGGGTCGTTCGCTGAGAGGGTGAGGCAAAAAGTACCTCCAGTTTTTACAAACTGTGATAGTATTTGCTTTGGAGAAGCAGTAGCCCTAGCTAACCTGGCCTATATACCTACATGGAGCAGAAAATATTTTGAAGCATACTCTCTTGTTAGCTTGCGTTGGTGAAGCCCTCAAACACTAATATATTCCTTCCGTCCCATTGATTATGCAATTCTAGCATAGTAGCATGTTTCAGTATACCAACTTTGATCAATTATAAATAAAAAACTATAAATATTTATAATGTCAAATAAACACCAATAGATTAATTATAAAATGTATTTTTATAATATATTAATTTGGAGCTATAAATATGAATACTATTCACTAGAAATTTAGTCAAATGTGAACTATTTTATTTGGTACGCAACACGAAGTTGCATGTTTAAAGGGACGGAGGGAGTATCATTTGTAAATGAATGAATGTTACTTTTCAGTTCTCTACAAACCTAAAATGCTCCGTACAAATATTCATATTCTCTGAACCCAGGTGCCCATTTTGCTGCAGATTCCAGAATCGTTTAGGCCCTGTCGGCTGTCGCCAACAAAGAGGGAACCACTCTTCTTGCTAGCTCTCACTCGGCAAATCCTCGGCCATGGCGATGAGCTTCTTGCCTACCACCACCCCTTCAACCTCCGCATCCCTCCTAGCCATCCACCGCCAGCGCGCAACCGGCCCCTCCCTCTCCTTCCCCCTCAAGCCCCACTGCTTCCGAGTTCGTCTCAAACCTCCACGCTCCTCCCAAATCCCCTCCCTCTCCACTTCCTCATTAAAGAAAACCTCGACCGAGAGCGTTCTCTCTTCCGTCGTCTCCACCTCGAGGACCCTCCTCTTCGTGCTCGTCGCAGGCCTCCTCTCCCTCTCCGGCGTCCGCTCACTGCCCGCCCTCGCCTGCCCTCCCGCGCCGACCCAGCAACCCCAAGAAATCGAAGACCAAGATGAGCAGCAAGAATCCAAAGAAAGCAAGCAGCAAGAAGAGGCTGAGGAGGAGGAGGAGGATGATGAGGATGAGGTGCGAATGTATTCGGCGATTCTGAGCCGCAATCCTGGCGACGTGGACGCGCTGAAATGCGCTCTGTATGCTCAGATGAAGCGCTCGGATTGGGGCGGGGCGCTGCGGTACGCGCGACGGCTGCGTGACGCCGAGCCCAGCGAGGTGGAGTGGCGGCTGATGGTCGCGCAGCTGCACGAGCTCAAGGGGGACCTCCCCGAGGCTGAGCGTCAGTTCAGGGAGCTCCTGGCAGAGGAGCCCCTCCTTGTCCGGGCTCTTCATGTGGGTATAGCATACGTACTTTTTCTGATCTATTCAGCAGCTGCAATTTGCCTGCAACTGTTCGAAGAAAATTGGATTTTTGGGACTTGAAATATTGACTCCTTGGCAATTGAAATATGGCATTACTGGTGAGGGCATGAGAAGCAGTGCATATGAAATTCTGCATTTTGCTGCAAGTTGTTTCTCTAAAAGTTCACAGAAAGTTGTCTTGGCGGCTTTTTTCGCGGCTGTGCCTCTGCTTGACAAGTTGACATTCTCCAAAAGGAAAAAGAATAGGGATCTTTCCATACATTAGGCAGCTGGCTTCACTTGCTACCAATTTCTATATGAAAGAATCCAGGGGGAGGTTCATGCCACAGCCTAACTCTTAATAGTCACATAATAGAATGCTCATTAATATGGTAGGAAGTACTAGCTATGCAAGGGGACTGTTGTCAGCATTACATTGTAGCTTTATAGTGTTATATACTGATTAGGTCAGGCTTTGTAAATTTAATAGATTATGTTTTTACGAAAACTGATTATGTTAAGTGTTGCAATTGTTACTTGAAAGATTACAACTATAATATACTTCTTGATTTCAAGAGAAATGAAGCAGAGCAAGCTCTTTACTACTTTATGTGTCTGCTTGACATTTTGTGTTCAGGCATGAGCCGCATTTTCAACACCAATCTTGTCTTAGACTTTTAAAACTTGCTCTTTATTATAATCCCATCCTTGTAGCATTCTATGAATAATTGGTAACTCCTCATGTCTGGTAACACCTCGCACTCTTGCTGTTTTGCAGGGACTTGCACTGTGTATGCAGAAGAAACTTGAAGGCCCTACTGTTTTTGAAATGCTTGAGAATGCTTTGCAGCTTGCAACTTCAGAAAAAAGGGTCCCGGAAGAACGCGACATAAAGCTTTTGATCGCACAAATGCATGTTGTCATGGTAACAGTTATTCAAATAGGATGGAAATTTGAGACCATTACAGTTTTTGGTGTCTAAATGCAAGTTTTGATGGCACAGGGTCAGTTGGATGTTGCATCTGAGAAACTACAAAATCTTATAAACGAGGATCCACGAGATTTTCGGTCTCATCTTTGCCAGGTACTCTTTGATGTTCTGCTGAGTTTGATTTGTCCTGAAGTACCTTTGTTTTGACTTTGAATGTGCATTTTGCCTGTCTATGGTGTTGGTTCTGCAGGGCATTGTGTATGCACTTTTAGACAGAAAAGAAGATGCAGATATGCAATTTGATACATACAGAAGCCTTGTGCCAGATGAATTCCCAGATAAGAGTTTTATCAGTGATGTTATATTGGCGGCTAGAATGGAGTCACATGATCGGCTACAAAAGGAATTTGATTCTGAGTTTCAAGCGAAGAAATGATACGTTAGGATTTCTATAGACGAGGCCAAAATACTCCTGGTAGGCTAAATGGTTGCATAGTGATGTGCACCGAAATGCACCAATCTTATAAATGAAATATAACACAGTAAAAGCATAGTGAAAAGAGGTTGTCTCTCAGGCTATCACCAATTTTCCTCATTTCCTCTCCCTCTCAGTCTCTGCAGACATTTCTAAGTAAAATATAATAGAGCGAAGAGCAAATTCTGCTTGAAGTTAAAAGCAGTAGTAGCAACCAGATGGATTGAGTTGTTGCTCTACAGATGGTCAGATGCAGAACTTGTAAGCTTATGTTTCGTCGCTTCTTTTTGCACTAGCAACATAATATTCATGTTGTAGGCACATTCGTACAGCTCCAAGGCATCTTCCTGAGCAGTGGTGAGAATGTTCAAATACTGTTATATTTTCCATAGCCATTGTTTACAAGCAAATGCTGTCATAGATTAGTCTCAGGGTGATATATAAAAGTTATATCGAACATTTTATTGAAAGAATGATGTCATAAATGCACTGTTATTCAAATTACAGTCCCATCAGATAAAATCAGATTAATAGGTTTTACAGCCACTGGATGTGGGTGCTGTTTCTGTAGGCCGGGGTGGATTTGGGTGTTATTTTGCACCCAATGTTCTTCGGCTAGGGCCTAAAACAGTATAGGTACCCAGTATGCCGTAATGAAAGTGCAAATGGATAAGTAATATAAAATTTACTTCTCTTCCTCTTCACCTGGAACCCTTACCCCTCGACGTTCAGATGTAGGCTTTGAATGAAGAGTGCTCCAGACCCCATAACCATTACATCGCTACTCCGTTAGTTATCAACCACGCGTGACATGTTTGACCGCGCCGAGAAAGCTTTCCTGTAAGCCAATTGAGAACACAATCTAAAATTACAAGTGAATATAGAGTATGAATCTGAAAAGGTGGGCTAAAAATAAACACTGATTTTGGCTCGTGCTAATTTATTGTGAGAGAAACTGTTTTATGCCTGAAAATAAGCGCTGATTAGAACCACCAGGACCGAAGCCTGTCCTCCAGAAGCGCCCGAGCAAGACTAGGAGTCGAAGCCTTTACGCCAGGGGTGGTGGGGTGGACTCGGACGCAGCAGTGGCGTTGGTGGCGTCTGTGCCGCCATCTGTTGAGAGTACTTGATGTGGTTTTCTTCCTCGATCAGTTAGGAGCGTGCGTAGAGGAAGGTCGGTGATGGTCCTGTTTAGTTTATAATTTTTTTTCCATCACATTGATTGTCCTTTACGCATGCATGGAGCATTAAATAAAGTAGCAGCTGTTGCATATTTATACTTTTTACCTGGCTATCTCGAAATGAATCTTTTGAGTCTACTTCGGCCATGAATGGATAAAAGTTGTCAAATACAAACAAAAGTGGTACAGTGCATTTTTTGCCAACTTTTGGCAAACTAAACAGGCCACCCTGTTTAGTTGATAAAAATTTGTAAGATTCTCCGTCATATCAATTGTCCTTTACACATGTATAGATCATTAAATGAAGTAGCGGCTGTTGCATGTTTGTACTTTTTGCCTGGCTTTCTCGAGACGAATCTTTTAAGTCTATTTGGACCATGATTAGACACTTATTGGAGAAAATTCCTCATGTGCTACAGTAAACTTTTCACTACCTTTTCGGCAACTAAACAGGGCCAACTTGTTTAGTTTGCGAAAAAGATGTTAAAAAGTCACTGTAGCACGTAGAAAATCTTCTTCAATAAGTGTCCAATCATGACCTAAGTAGACTTAAAAACTTTGTCTAGTAAAAAATCAGTAAACTGTACAAACATGCAAACATTTTATCTATATTTAATGCTCTATACATGTGTCTAAAAATTCGATGTGACCGGAAATCTAAAAGTTTTTTTTTGAACTAAACAGAGTCTTAGACTAAATTTGTTGTTCAGGCCATGCGGTTTGTTGATGACGAGCGCAGGGTCAGAGACGGCAGCACCGCAGTGGAAGAGGGTGTCAGCGAGGCAGTACTTGAGGAGGCTACAGTACTTGCCGATGGTGGAATTCCTATTGGCCGTAGGCAACACGCCGGAGCCTGTGGTCAAGGAATTGGCCGATGATCGCCATCCACGCTATGTAGGCCGTGGCACGGCTTGTAGACATTGCTCCAAATGGACTTGCACACAATGGAGTACAACCAGGAGACAATGCAAGATTCGACCACCGAGCCGTCGACATGGCTAAACAGGCCAAACTTAAGAGTGAGCTCAAAAGAAGGATCACCACTGCCTGAAGTTGCCATCGTCCATGGAGAGGATGATAGGGAATGCATGTGGATGTTGAGGAGCATGAGGGTACACCAGTAGAAAAATAGTTTTCACTAACGCTAGTAAATTATTTTTACAGGTAGTTATTACTATCGTGCGCATGTGAAAAGAAACACGTGGAGCCAGAATTAGAACAGCCTGTGTAAACGACTTTACACAGGCGTTTTGGTTAAGAAAACCGGCTGTGTAAATGCACCATTTACACAGGCGGTTCACATAAGAAACTGCCAGTGTAAATATGGTTTACACAGGCGGTTTTCTTAACCAAACCGTCTGTGTAAACGAATTGTTTGTACATGCGGTTTTGTTAAGAAAACCGCCTGTGTAAACCATTTTACACAGGCGGTTTCTTATGTGAACCGCCGGTGTTTCTGCCAACTGTATAAATACCCCTTCTTCAACCCCGAGACAGACCTGTACCTCGCAGCCAGCTTTCATAGTTGGCAATTTGGAGGTCCAGATTCGCAAAATACAGGGAGAGAGGTTTTGCCCTTCATTTCTTCGAAGGAGGTTGCTACAAAAGGTTAGTTAATGCCTTCCAAACATCTTTTTATCCATTGTCGCTCAATTTGTGCTACCTTTTAGATCTAGAGTTTCACCATGGGTTAAAGAGAAGAAATAGTTAGGTTGTTTCCTTAAATAAGGTTGTTTATGATGCTTCCATAATGTCTCTCTTCTCCTTTTCACTGTTGCTTCTCAATTTTTACTTGTTTTCATAAATTATGTGCTATATATATATAGCTCTATGTTCTATGTTGTGTATTTATGTAGAGAGAGGAATATTATTTTTTAATGTTTTAAATTATATTCTCTTTACTTCACTATTTATTTATATTAACATCAATGCTCTCTTTATTTCACTATTTATTTATATTACCATTGTCTATGCTCTCTCTTTTACTTCAATATTTATTTATTTATATTACCATTGTCTATGCTCTTTTTTACTTCACTATTTATTTTTATACTACCATATCTATGCTCTCTTTATTTCGCTATTTATTTATATTACCACCGTCTATGCTCTCTTTTATTTTAGTACTTATTTATATTAGCATTAATGCCTACTTCACTCACAGGTGAAGATGGAGAGGTCACGATGGATGTATAACTTATCAAGACTAGATCCATCATTCATACATGAGGTCAATGGGTTTATTGATGCCGCTAGGAGCCATGCTTGGAGAACAATGACACAACACATATGTTGTCCATGCATAGACTGCAAAAATATTGTTGTGTTTGATGATACAAAACAAATCATCTCTCATTTGGTGTGCCGAGGCTTTATGGAGAATTACTTGGTTTGGACAAAGCATGGAGAGGGTAGCTCTGCGCCTCAGACGACTGACCCAACAAACACCAACCTCGCCGATCCACATGTGCGTGTTGACAGATGTCAGTTCGAAGACGAGCCACAAGATCATTGTCCCCGGAGTGAGCATGTTTTGCCAAATAATACTCATCATGGTTTTGATGGTGAAAATGAAGGTGTCGAAGATATGCCTAGTGCAGAAGAAGATGCAGAATTGCTAGATGCACTAATGCGTCGTCAGACAGACCCATCAATGTTTCTCATTAAAGGTATGGAGGCCTTGAGGAAAGCAGCAGAAGAGCCTTTGTATGTAGAGTCTAAGGGTTGTACCAAAGAATTCACGACGTTGCGATCTGTGCTGAAGTTGTTGGTGCTAAAGTCTAGATATGGTTTGTGTGATGCTGGCTTTGATGCATTCCTGAGTCTTGTCGCAGACATGCTTCCAAAGGAGAATAAAGTGCCTGCTAACACCTACTATGCAAAGAAGCTAATCAGTCCACTTACTATGGGTGTTGAAAAGATCGACGCATGTAGAAATCATTGTATTCTATATAGAGGTGATGAGTTTAAAAATTTAGACAGATGTCTAAATTGTGGTGCAAGTAGGTACAAGACGAGTAAAGATCATCGTGAGGAAAATAATGTTTCGTCGAGTAAGAAGCGTAAAAAGACCCAACCGAAGCAGAGTTTAAAACCCACCAACAAAGGAAAAGATGAAGTAGACTACTACGCTCAGAGAAAGGTTCCTGCATTGGTGATGTGGTACCTTCCCGTAGTTGATCGATTGAGGTGTTTTTTCGCTAACCCTGAGGATGCAGAACTTATGAGCTGGCACGCTTCTAATGAGCACAAAAATGATGGAAAGCTTCGACATCCAGCCGATGGCAAGCAATGGCAAGATTTCAATGACAATCATCCAGAATTTGCTAAGGAACCAAGAAATGTTAGGTTCACACTGAGTACTGACGGAATGAATCCATTTGCCGAGAGGAGCAGCACGCACAGCACGTGGCCGGTGATCCTTACCATCTACAACCTGCCTACATGGTTGTTGCAGAAGCGGAAATATCTTTTGTTAACCATTCTTATTTCTGGACCTACACAACCTGGAGTTGACATGGATGTATTTCTAGAGCCTTTAATGGAGGAGATGAAGATACTATGGGAAAAAGGTGTCCAAATATTGGACGAGTATCGCAAAGATTCGTTCACACTTAGAGCAATTATTTTTATCACTATCAATGATTACCCTGCTCTCTTCACATTATCAGAGCAGTTCAAGGGAAAAGTTGGTTGTGTAATATGCATAGATGACACCGCTTATGTGTCCCTTGATGCATCCAATAAGCTAGTGTACATGAGGCACAGGCGCTTCTTACCGAGAGGCCACAGGTACTGCTTGCGAAAGATGGATAAGTTCTTCGATAATAACAATAAACTGCACTCTACTGCTCCATCAGGTAACAACAAGGGTCAAAGAGTTTATCTTATAGTAAGCAAAATCAAATTTGTTTTTGTGAAGAAGACAAAGGATGGAACAAAAAGAAAGGATAGGAAGCCAACCCCAGGGGCTACATTCAAGAAGATGTCTATTTTCTTCAAGTATCTACCCTACTGGAAAGAGTTAGATGTACGACACGCGATTGACGGTATGCACGTTCAGAAGAATGTGTTTGAAAGCATAATTGGAATCTTGCTAGACATGAAGGGCAAGACGAAGGAAGGACTGAATTCTCGTCTGGACATGGTACAATTAGGCATTAAAAAAGAGCTGCACCCTGTTCTTCTTGAAAATGGAAAGTACCATCTTCCTGCAGCAAGCTACAACCTGATCATAGATGAAAAACAAGCGATGTGTTTGTGGTGGAGGAACTTGAAAGTGCCATCTGGATTCTGCTCCAACATAAAGAGTATTGTGTCAATGAAAGACCTTACACTCCACAACTACAACTCCCATGATTGTCATGTCATGCTGACTACTTTTCTCCCTGTTGTCATCAGGACTATAAATCCCACATTTCTGAAGATGGCAATCACAAGGTTGTGCTTCTTTTTCAACAAGATCTCACAGAAAGTAATTAACCGCGAGGAGCTGCCATCTCTACAAGAATTCGCAGTGGAGACCTTGCCACAACTGGAGATGTGTTTCCCTCCCTCATTCTTTGATATAATGGTACATCTTGTGGAGCACTTGGTGCCACAAATCGAGGCCCTGGGTCCCATGTACTTGCATGAAATGTGGACATATGAGCGTTTCATGTCAATACTTAATGGATATGTTCAAACTCGTGCTCATCCTGAGGCATCCATGGTAGAAGGGTACACTACCGAATAGGCCATTGAGTCCAGAGGTCCATTCTGCAACAATGTTCTGAAAGACCAGATTGCAATAGGCTTGCCTCCTTCACAACACGAGGGTAGGCTACATGGAAAGGGAAGGATGGGACGAAAATCATTCATCCCACCAGACTACAAAATAGTCCTCGAGGCACACCACAGCATCCTACATCAACTCTCGATAATGGAGCCTTTGATCGAGAAACACGTGGAAGAACTTCGTGAACATAATCATGGGCAAAATGACAGTTGGGTAATGAAGGAACACAAGCATCGGTTCACCGCATGGCTGAGGGATCAAAACATTCCAGAAGCGGAGACATTTGAAGAACAGACCATCAAACAGTTGGCATATGGACCATCACATCAGATCACCACATGGCAAACCTATGACATTAGTGGCTTCACTTTTTGTACCAAGACCAAGGACAACAAGAGCATTGCACAGAACAGTGGTGTTCGATGCGAGGCCATAGACAAAACTGGTGAGATTACCACGTACTTTGGGTTCATTGAAGACATATGGGAATTGGAATATGGTACATTTCAGGTCCCTGTGTTTCGATGTCAATGGGTTCAAGATAAACATGTCACAGTGGATAACTACGGGTTCAGAGTTATTGATCTAAGTAAAGTAGGTTACAAGGATGACCCTTGGATCCTCGCTAACCGTGCTGCACAAGTGTTCTACGCTGAACAGATCCTTTCTAAGAATGAGCAGAAAACTAAGGACAAGCAGAAGCATGTAGTTTTTCCTGGAAAGCAACAAGCTATAGGAATTGATGGTGTAACTGATCTGGAGGACTTCAACCAGTTCAACGAGTTGTCTCTCTTTACGGACCTTCCAGAGAAGATAATGACTGTTGAGCGAAACATCCCACAAAATTCGCTTCCCTATGCTCTCCATGATGGACAAGGAAGAACAGTCGGTGGCTAGAATCTATTTGTCATTTATCTTGTAATATGCATTTCTGTATTAATTTGTACTCTATGCTTCCTACCATTTCTATATTTCAGTATCTCGAACAATATGAGTGAACGATTGCTAATATTTACGTTTTACTTTCCCAACATGAGTGAATAAGAGTAATATAATAAAACAATATATAGAATATAAATAAACAATAATTATAAAGCCCAATATAAATAATATAAACCATAGACCCTTTACTTAAACAATAATTAATATAAATAAACAGTAACTGTAAAACAATATATAGAAATAACATAAACCATAAACCCTTTCTATAGGCGGTTATCAATTTAATCCGTCTGTAGAAACATATTTTTACAGGCGGTTATCAATGTAAACCGCCTGTAGAAAGATCTTTACAGGCGGTTTACATTGATAACCGCCTGTAAAAATATGTTTCTACAAGCAGATTATATTGATAACCGCCTGTAAAGACCTTTCTACAGGCGGTTCTTAAAGTGAACCGCCTGTAAAGACCGTATGTATATGTATCCCACCCTCGATTCTGAAATTTCACCAAGTCTCGGAGGCGCGCCATTTTCTTCAAGGACGCCGTCAGGCTGCCGGATTTCGCCACGCTCGTCGTCCTCGGTTCGTCGCACCGCCGCGCGCCCCCTTCTCTCCTAGAAGCCTTTGCGCCGCCCCGCCGCGCCCCCGTACCTTCTCCGAGCCCGTGCGCCGCCCCGCCGCGCGGGCCCCTTCTCCTCCGCGCCGCCGCCGCCGCCGCCAGTAAGCCATCGTCAGCACCTTTTCTCCTCTCCCCTACCCTCCTTGCACGTAGAGCGGCGGCGGTGAAAGGTCCTTATTTGGTTTTGGTAATTGAGTGACAACTTAGGTGGACTAATATGTGTTTAAGTGTTGATTACACAGGTAATTAGTCCACAGGTACATGTGTGTGAGCATCTATGCCATGGAGGTAGAAATGGCTTGGAGATGATGCTTAGCTCACACATATGGTATGAAGGAGCTAAACGCATGAGACATGACATGGAGTCATGTGGATAGGTGGAGAAGATCAAGACAAGGCTTCGCGTCGATGGACCGGTTGCAAGTGTGAAGGGCAAGTCGGGTGATGGCTTGGCGCCGATGGACCAACGCAACGGTGAAGAGCAAGCAAGTCAAGGATCGATGAACCAAAAGCCACGTGATGATATGAAGTGGATCATATCATTCATGAGGTGTTGGTGCATGTGTTGCATTGGCATCGATGGTGTCGGAGACGGAGATGAAGACGGTGATTGAAATGGAAAGCGCAAGGCAAAGGTATAACCTAGGGTGTTTCCATTTCACCGGTCTAAGGTTGAGTAGAGAAGTGCTTGACCGGATTTAGGATAGATGGCCGTACTATCAAGAGGGGCAAACTTGTTTGCATATCGGTCATCTAGTGCCACTTGAGCGATCTAACTTGCATATGTTGCTAGGATCGAGTGGCGCGGTGAAAAGAGAGAAAAATAATTTGAAAAATGTTTGTGAAAAGCTAACACATGTGCACATGAAGTGTACACTTTGTGGTGTTAGCACATTTGCAAAGGTAGTGAAGTTTGGAGTTGAGAAGAGCTCTCTGTAGAGCGTCGGACGCTAAGGAGGAAGAGCGTCGGACCATTGCTCTCGGTCCGACGGCTAACCATAGCTAAAGTGTGAGCGTCGGACGCTGGCAGCAGTGCATGCGTCGGACCATTGCGCTGGTCCGACGGTAGCAGGCGGTTGTGAGAGTCGGACGCTGGGAAGAGCGTCGGACTCTCGCCGTCGGACTATTTCCTCAGGGTCCGACGGTGCAGCGCGGTGTTGGCGTGCTGGCTGAGCGACGTGTGGCGAGCTGTGGTGCGTCGGATGCACTCCATTGGTCCGACGGCGAGCGTCGGACTAACGTCCGACGGTTTTCAGTGCTCGGGGAGCTCTCTGGAAACGTCGGACCGTGGCTTCGTTTAGTCCGACGCACAGCGGAAATTCAGTCCGATGGTGCTGTTGCAGTGAGCGTCGGACTCTGGGTGTTGTCCGACGATCGTCCGTCCGACGGTTCGTTAAGCGCGGGAAGTTAGCCGTTGTGATCCAACGTTCGACTTCAAACGGCTAGTGACACGTGGCGGTCATCGAGAGCGTCGGACCGTGGTCATTGGTCTGACGGTGGCGTGGCTGAGCGTCCGACGCTCAGTCCGACGGCCGATTTTGGTTGGCAACGGCTCTTTTGAGCTGAGGGCTATAAGTAGAGGGCTGTGGCCGGCTGTGAGAGGGGTCTTGCACCTTGGGAATGTGTTTCACTTGCTAGTGCATGGCTTTGTGCTCTCTAACTCACTAGTGTGCTTAGTGTTCATCCAATTGATCGCTAGTGAGTGATTCTAGTGCGTTGCATTGAGAGATTGCAAGAGTTGGCACTAGGTGATCGAGTTGCAAGCCGGTGGTGCTTGTTACTCTTGGAGGTTGCCACCTCCTAGACGGTTTGGTGGCTTGTGGCTCCGTGAAGCAAGCAAGAAGATTGTGCTTGGCTCCGGAGAAGCTTTGTGAGGGATTGGAGCTCACCCCGCGGGAGATCGCGAAGAGCATCGCTAGTAGAGCGCGACGTGAAGAGCGACAAGTGGTCCGGCCGAGTCAAGTGCTAGAGCTTGTGGTAAGCACTCCACGTGGGAGAGTGTGACTTGCGGGTCACCACTAGCAAGAGGACCGACGGCAACCTTGGAGCTTGTCTCAACGGAGGACGTAGCTTATGGCGACAAGTGAACCTCCGGGAAATAAATCACCGTGTCAACATCTTCCCATCCTTCGCGGTGGTTTGCTCTCTTCTACACAAGTAATTTATCTTTGCATTACTTTACTTGTGTAGTTGTAGTTGCTCTTGTGAGACCGGTTAGCTTGTGTAGCTTGCCACTCGCCTTCTTAGCTTGTGTAGCTTAGAAGTAGTTTCGTGTTTAGTTTGTGTAACTAAACAAATTGTGCTCCTTGATTAGGATTGTGTATCCTTGTCATTGAGCAAGTAGTGAGCTTAGGTACTTCGTGCGTTTTTGCTTGCTAGTTGATAGGAGTTTCCCCGGTGCTTAAAGTACTAGCGCTTAGGTTTGTGTGATCTTGCGTTAGAACGGTTTAGGGAATCTCAAGCTAGACTTGCACCTTTGCTTCTTGCTAGGATCTTTTGCAAGGTGCTTAGAGTCTTAGTTAGAGGGGTGAATTGTCGCTAGAACCGATTAGGTTTTATTTCCGCTGCGATTTATTTTTGTCGGACTATTCACCCCCCTCTAGTCCGCCATCTCGACCCTTTCAGGCGGCGTGCTGTCCCGGCGAGCGCGGGGCCGATCGCAGCGCGTGTGGTGGCGGCGGTGGTGCGGCCCCCCATGGCCGAGCGCGGCGCGTGTGGTGGCCGCGGTTCGGTTGCCCGGCGGTGGTGCGCCCTGAGGCGGTTGTGCTCGGCGGCGGTGCGCCCGGAGCCGGTTGTGCCCGGCGGCGGTGTGCCCGGTGGCGGCGCGCTCGCGGTAGAGGCCACACAGTAGTGGGCCAAACAGTAGTGGGCCGGCCCACTTTTTTTTTA
Source organism: Eremochloa ophiuroides (assembly GCA_038502445.1). Classification (NCBI taxonomy): domain Eukaryota; kingdom Viridiplantae; phylum Streptophyta; class Magnoliopsida; order Poales; family Poaceae; genus Eremochloa; species Eremochloa ophiuroides. Next base: position 20,939,462 of record JAHLJS010000008.1, read on the forward strand.
ATTTTTTATTTCTTTGTAAATTCTATATGTTGAGTTTTAGAGGTCCAAAAATTGTGATTGTAGTTTTGTTAGTCTTCTAATAACATGATCTAGCTAACAAAAATATATAATACATGGGTTCTTTATTGATTTCATGATGTTTTACATAGGTTCTTTATTGATTTTGTGTAAATTATACAGCCCATAAAATTATATAGATTCTGTGTAAATTAGTTTAAGAAGTTTTAAATGGATTTTATGTATAGTTTATGACTTATCAATTTATGAATTGATTGTAAAATGGTTTTGTGAAAATTCTGTGTATATATGACTTATCGATTTATGAATGACGTATGAAAATCGATTTATGAATGGCGTATGCATGAATATCGACTTTTCATATGAAAACTTAGCGTATTAGTTTTCATATGAATACCACTATGATATGTCAGGTTTCCGCGTTGAGTTCTCCACACGAAGAGCAACGTGCGGAGTCCCCCTCTAATGAACCAAGCGATTCGCAAGGACGCGGAGAACACCAGTCGGACGATGAAGTGTACGAGAGTCCAAGCGATCCGTGTCCTAGTGTAGATAGGGCTGCTCGTCGTGAAATGGAGCGTGACCCTAATTACGATCCACGAGATGATACGGTGAGTTGTTGCATGAAATCGAACAAACGAGTAATATAGGAGGTGTATGTATATCCATCTATGATTTTAATATTGTTTGTGCCTTGTTACGTGAATAGGAGGTACTATCGCAATTTCGCGAGTTAGCAGATGCGGAGGAACAAGAGGAACTTGAACAAGAACAACCAACACAAGCAGAGACCGAGGCACCCAGCAAGAAATCTAGGAAACAAAAACAGAGTGATCGCAGACAAGGTGACAGAGGAACAAACAAGTGGGAGAACAAGATATATAGGGTTACAGATGTCAGTCCAAAAGGAGAGCCCCTACAACCGGATGAGGTCCAAGCTAAGTTCCGTAACGCAGTTGGTTTCTTGGTTAGGGACAATCTTGATATCACAATCTCTAACTGGAAGGATGTGCCAGATGCGGTCAAGAATACCATGAGGGAGAAGCTCTCAAGAAAATTTATCGTGCCACGGGGTTCAGAAGAACTCATACGAGACTATGCAATGCGACAGATTGCCATCTCGTTCTGGGGTTGGAGGTCTAAGTTGAATAACAAATACTTGAAGAAAGGGTTGGACCCGACGAGGAAGTACAAGATCACAGAAGGTCAGTGGGCGGTTTTCAAAGAGCAGAAGACTAACCCGGAATTCTTAGCTCGAAGTGAAGCCAATTCCGCACTTGCAAAGAAGAATAAGTACCACCACCACCTTGGCACTGGTGGATACAAGTGTTAGATCCCAAAATGGAGGGCAGAAGAGGCTGCGAAGAAGGCGGCAGGCCTACCGGTCCTTTCTGAGGAAGTTGGTGAAAGGAGCGCGAATTGGCTCTGTGGTCGAAAGCCACAAGAAACCTCGACCGGGTTGTCCTTTCCTGATGCAATGGTCGAAGAAGCAGCAAAGAACATATTTGCGGTGGCAGCTAAGGAGAAGCAAGGATCGTTCAAAGCAGAAAGGGAAAGGGACACCCTAACTCTTGGGCTTGGTAACCCCGAGCATCCGGGTCGAGTGCGGGGCATCTCCTCAAGGTTGGGCTGGAAAGAAGGTTTCGGTGAAGAGTGGTTTGGCATGTACAAGAAACGAGATCGATACAAGGAAGCCATGAAAGAATACTTTGAGGAGAAGGGTAAAAAAGTATTCCAAGACATGAGGGCCAAGGTATTATCGGGCCGTGACCCTCAAATGCTGCAGCAACTAACGAGTGTATTGTCGTCAGCATAGAACACGACCACACAGACTCCGCAGATGCAGCTGGTAGTAGCACCTCAGTCGAGTTCTCAATAGAATGTACCACCGGCGCCGAGCAGTGTCGCATCTACCACAAAGGTCCGGTACCCTGTTGATGACATAGACAGGCCAACGCCATGCTCCCTTGTCATAAGCTACGGGATTGCCAAGATACGGACAAGGGAAGTTGCTTCTGGGTATGCGATACCAGGACGAAAGTTCTATGGTGAGGACATTCCCGAAGAATACTGCAGGGCACAGGTGGTGAACGTCGTGCCAGGTTATGAGGACGACATGTTGGACATCCCTGCTCCCGAAGGTATCGAGAAACTCGGACAGGCTGTCAACAACTTCATCCTCTGGCCTCGACGAGACATCAGGTTGAGTGCTCCACCACCCTCCTCTGAATCCTTGCCACAAACTCAGGAACAAGGCCAGGAACAATCATCGCCTACCCGTCCTCAGCCTGACCAACCATCACCTCCCCTTCCTCAACCTAACCCACCATCACCTCCCCTTCCTCAGGCTAACCCACCATCACCTCTCCATCCTCAGCCTAACCCACCATCACCTGCCCATCGTCAGCCTGACCCACCATCACCTCCTCGTCCTCAACCTGACCCACCATCGCCGCCTCCCGAGCCCATGAAACAAACTACACCACCAGCCAAAGGTGATCAGGCAAATCCTGATGAAGATCCAACACCACCGACCGCGCCAAAGAAGGGCCGAGATTCGGTTAAGAAGAAGAGCAGATATAAAGGACTTAGATTGGTTTCACCCTTTGAGCCGAAGAAAAAAAGTGCCGGGACGATCCTATTCTTAAAAGGAATAGCAAAGTCCCGTACGACACGTACCGTTGACTGTGCCGAGGAGGAGAAGTCAACGCAAGCCATAGTGAAGGAAGTACAGATCAGAAAGCCAACCAAATAGGATTACGATCATGTCCCTTCAAACTATGTGCCGGGAAGGCCGCTTATACGGTGGGAGAATTTGATAAAATTGCTACCGCAAATAAAAAAGATGCATGACTGGTACATGAGAGCGGCTCAAGTTGGCATCGACGCAATCAGCGCATCTATACCACCAGGGACATTTGCGACTCCAAGAGAAATAGCTTATGTAACCTTCGAGGACATACATTTGTTCTTAAATCTCAGGAGAATGGATGTACAGCTGGTGACAATTTCGTGCTTGTAAGTGTTCTCGAACTAACAACGAACTTGCGCTATTATTATTACAATGACGAACTCTAATTTGCACGTGTATATAACTTGCAGGATGCAAGAGGACGAGCAGGCGAGGAGGTACGCTGAGGAGCGTAATTATAGTGAGGGTTGGTTATCTTAGCCCTATGAGAATATGTTAGACGGAGCACATATTGAGGCTCGAAAAAACCGAGGAGGAATAATTGAAAGACAAGACACCGGAGGAAGCTGAAAAGATTAAAGTGCAAATGAAAAAGGACCTGGAGGCTAATTTCGCAGCCTACCTTGGACAAGCAATGCTTTCTTTTAAAAATAGGAGCTGCATACTGGCCCCATATAACTTTGAGTAAGTTAGTCAAATTATTATATATACATTGGATACCGGCTCCGTATAACTTTGTTTCTTGCAGCGACCATTGGATCCTGTTCAAAATTTTTCCCTATTTGGGAAGGGTAATCGTCCACGACTCCGCAGATTACGCCACGTCAAGATATCAACCATTCTTGACCTTATTAGAGAGGTAAGGAGAAATATATGCATGCGTGCTTAATAATATCGATCAGAATTTGAGATCAATAACTTGGTTATTCTATTTGGTCGATATCGTAGGGCATATAGGTTTTATAAGATACAAGGTGGATTGTACGACCCGAGCACGAAAGGTAACTCGTTGAGTGTATTTTATGACTTGCCGGTATGTAAATTTCATGACTTAAAAACGTATATTATGAAGGATGATGTTACATCCACTCACCCATTATTATAAATCTAGTGCCACAAGCAACCACCCGGCTTGGTGCACTGTGGATACTACGTGTGCGAGTTCGCTAGATTGAGTGAACGATACATCAGGAACATTGATGAGGTAAAGTAATTTTATATAGCCAAGTACGAACGTTATGTCATTTTGTAGATCCATGCTAATAAAAATCTCATTTACAGAGATATAAAATACCACCAAAACAACGATTCAGCAACGAGAATTTATACGAGATAGTTGTGGACTTGTGCTCATTTGTCATGAAAGATGTGATTCTATGCAATGGAAATTATTACGACCACATAAGCATCCTCTCAAATCCAGAATATAGAATTCTAACCGAATCATAGACTAGGGCTCAAGCGAAATGAGTATTAGAGCACTTGATTGAGATGTAAACAGTTTGCAAATAACAAGTTACAGGTGCATGTAAACAGTTTGTAAATTTTTTAATCCTGAGTTGTATATATGTCTGTATTTTGATATAATTAATCTTTGTTGTACATAATCAAACTTATATAAATAACATAAAATATAAATATAAATATAAAATAAAATATGTAACACAGGCGGTTAGCGGTAACAACCACCTGTGAAAAATAATTTTTACAGGCGGTTCTCTTAAGTAACCGCCTGTGAAAACATACTTTTCACAGGCGGTTCTTTTTACTGAACTGCCTGTGAAAACAAATTTCCACAGGCGGTTTTGTAGCAACCGCTAGTGGAGAGGATTTGTTTTCACAGGCCTTTAGCACTGGTGGCGCTGAAAAACGCTAGTGCAGGATGTTCTGGAATCGCCTGTACAATTTTTTTTTTTTACTAGTGGTAGAAGCGAGAGGTGGTGATGGGTCATTGGGCATCGTGAACGGATTGGTGGCAGTTGATGTGGAAGAACTGAGCTTGGTTGGGCTCGCCGTGGGCAGGAAAAGGAGCAGCGGAAGGAGGTTTGGATCAGAAAACTCCGATACCATGAAAAGAATTATAGGACTGAGTAGATAAACAATCCGTATAGGACTGAGTAGAGTGCATGGGGTTGCTAATAGGAGGCATACATGCAGCCGATGAAACTAACTGATAGACTCGTTCCTATGTTATTCAGAAATAGGTTCCTGACACACAACAAATTATCTTGGCGATACAGCTGAAGCAAAAGGTGTCCATTTCACAAGGAAAATAAGAACGCAACAAGATATGAACCTTAAGAAGAGCAACGGGCATATCACTCTCCCTGGATGCTCCTTCTAATGTGCTCTAAGACGATACAAAGCCCAAACAACCATAGTATGGTGTTGCAACACCCTAACAAATACTGGATACTGACTTGTTTCGAAAATTCCCGTTAACTCAAAATAATTTTCAATGTCAAACCAAAGCCGTTATTTAACTTATCAAATTATCTTTCCATCATATGAAAATAAAAACTCTATGCCCATCGATTTTATCTGGGACTGCTCCTGGAATTTGAAATGGACTTCAACTCGAGTTGAATTGGGCCTCTGCCATGGTGTAGATGAATGGACGACCATACTGGTCCTCCTTATTTTTGTTTGGCTTGAACTTGTTGGAGTGATGTCCTCATGAGTAGCACCATCGTTATTCATGGACTTTGTATCACGCCAATTACAATGCACACATACACATATTGATCACACATGGTTCTTTTCCACTAGGTCCTCTTTTTTTCTACTCGATTAAGGCACGGTAGCCCATGCATGAGCTCACGCATGGTCTAACCAGCTTGACCAAATCCATTCTAAGGGCACCCTCAATCCAGAAATCATCTTAGTTTGTATAGACATTAATTGTATCGTACCTAAATATTTTGTTGATGTGGCAAGAGAGTTATTGAAGAGAGAGTAAAAATTTATAGAAACTAGGTCTAAGTTAGAAACCATATTTATATGAGAACCAAGATACGAAGAGATATGATTGGTGTAGAATGGAGAGATAATATATGTAATTGGATAAAAAATTATTAGATAGAAACTATCCATTGGGACTATGGTTTCTATACGCATAGTCTATAGAAATTAATAGAGATAGAAGCCACACATAATTTCTAGCATGAGGATTGTCCTAGCGTTCTCCTTTTTCAAATATCGACAATCATCAGTCATATGCATGCACCATGCGCTCCTTTTTTTATTCTTTTTTTTTATCCAACTTCAAAACCCACATGGTCAACTAATCACCCTTCGTGCTAATCACCATAGCACAATCGACGTACTACGTACTTGCATGCAACATGGTTCCACATGCACCCATACACCAGACAAGAAGCATCTCTCTTTTCTTAATCCGTGTGCAAGCAAGTATAACCATACTGCTATTTTTTTTGTCTTATCCAATTAACATCCATGCACACGAGCACCTAATAATGATGTGCTTCAAAAATAACCCCTACTAGTAGGTTTCTCTCCCTCTGTCTTCGCAAGTCATGCATGGCAAGATTGCAGTCTTTCACTTTCTTCACAACACTCCCAATACAGACTCTAGCTTTTATAGTTATTTATTATCCTTCTATTTATTGATTTTTTCTAATATGGTACCATACTTATCTAATAAAGATAGACAAAACACGGAAACAATTTCCTAAGATAAAAACCACGTCTATATTTCAAACTTTCAATGAATGCGGAAGAAACCGCACCTGTCCGCATTGGGGGAGACGGCGGTAATTTCATGGAGTCTCCTATATATATGTCCCATGCGTCTTCCTCCCATCTCCGTCGGCTTTCCTTCCCGCGCCCCCCTGACCGTGCGGCCTCAACCGCTCATTACCGGAAACTCGAATACTTCTATGCGTGATAATTTTTCTGTGCGTTTTCCACGGATCTAGCTGCATGAAAAGATTTGCTCGTGCGCTCATTACAATTTTTCCTTACTTACAAACACTAGTAAATACTCCCACTAGCAACAGTGGTCATAGCCACGGGGGAGGTGGCAATTTTCCACGGTGACTCATCTCTCCAAACCCAGTCATTCACCTTGTTAGTGCCCCAATCACCAGAAAGCATGCACCACATGCAGATGGTCAAAGGGCGAAACGGAAGGTAGAAAATCAGAGGAGAAAGTATGCAGCCGCACCGCATTCATATGGCCAATCGTAGGCAAGCATTGCAATTGCAACCACATCAAATGGAGCCACATGCGAGGTGAAGCGCACAAACCCCGGCGAGGCAACGTGCATGTGAGACCGTGCAAGAGCGGATCGGTCTCTTGGCGAGGCGACGCGACACCCAACGAGCGAGATGGCAGATGGGCACCACTTCAACATCTCCCTCGGCGGCCGTGGCGGCGGCGTGAGTCGTCGATCCCGTTCATTTATTTTCGTCCTAATATTCAGTAGATGGAGATTCGAGGAATCGTTCTGTTGGGGTATGGCTTCTTCGATTTAATGGCGATCATCTCTATGCGGGTCGGTTCGGGAATTTCTCGGTTGGTGTCTCAGCCTGCGATGTTTGATTGCCTAGAGATCACAAGTTAGGGTTTATTCAAGATCACAAGTTAGGGTTTATGCGAGTGTAGAAATTTGAGAGATTCTATGAGAACAGGGTCCTTGAGAAATTTTGTAAGAACAGATTTGTGGGAATGAATTGACTTCTTGAATGGAACAATCAATAGGCGTTGCCTAACCAATTTAGCATTATATTTTAACTTTGTCAAAATTCTAGTTTTCTTCGGTCTATTCCAAGATAGTATAGTTATTTTTTTATCCTATATAATTGCAATCCTGTAACAACCCGGGTTCTAAAATTTTTCTCGTAATGTGTATGGAGCATGTAGTTCCAGGTCAAAACCGGGACTAACCCACTAATAACCGTCGCATTCAAATAGAGATTGCTTGTAGGAGTTTGTTGGAGTTCTATAGTTGGTCTAGGGTTATCCGTCGGAGAGCACGAGTCCATAGCAACTTTTCTTGATCCTTCTCGAATATCCTTCTGACTCCTTGATCCGGAATCCACCATCCGCTATCAAATGAATCCTTGTCATCCCTTTTCACCTGGGAAAACCCTCATTATACTCTCCACCTATTAATTCCATCGCAAACCTCACTTGAATCCCTCTTTCAAATTCCAGTGGACCTATATCAATTTCAATTCCCAATTTTTCCCCAAATACGACTAAATCCTTTTCGGAAACTTTTGGATCAAATTCCATAGAAAATAATAAGAGGAAAAGACCCCTCTCTAAGCCAGCCCACCATCCCTTCTACCCACCCCAGACCAGCCCAGCTCGGCCTCTCCCTCACCCACACACACATGGCCCGTACACCCCACCCTCTCCTGTTAACCGCATGGCCCAGCTACCGCGGTCCACCCCAGCGCGCGCAACCGCGCGGCCCAACCGCCACCCACCTCGGCCCATCTAGCCCACTCAGCCGCGCCCCCCTAAAACCCTAGAACGAAGCAGCCGCTCCCAAGGAGCCGCCGCCGCCGCCAGGCCGCGCGACCCACGCGTGCCCCATACGCCAGCCGCAATACTGCCCCGGCTTCCATGCCGACGGATGCTCGCCATGCGTCTTGGAGCTTGCACGGACGTTGAGGATGAACGGCACCTCCTCGAACCCTAGCCGCGCGGGTATAAAGCGAAGCCGCAGTCGCCGCGCTCCTGTTCCTCTTCTTCCTCGCAAAGCCACCGCCGCCACGCCATTCTCCCCGTCCTCTTCCCCGAAGTCGACCGCCACAGCAGCGTCACCACGCGGCCGCCTCCGTGTAGCACAGCCGCGCCAACACCTCGCCAACACAACTGCTGCGGCCATGCCCGCAGGAACTGCAGCCGGTCACCACATCCGTCGAGCTTGACGACGAGCTCGTCTCCACCGCAACGTCATTGCCCTTGCGCCACTACCAAGAGGCCGGCACCGAGCCGCAGCCGGCCGAAGCAGACCCTGACACCGAGCCTGTCTGCGCATGCCTCCGTGCCGGCTACGAAGCCCAGCACAGCTGCCGTGACGTCGCGTCCATGCCGCGACCCCAAGCCGACGTCGACCACTTCCCTACGGCCCTGCCTCATCCCCTTCCGAGCTCGCCTCGTCACCGACCAACGCCAACCGTGCATCCACGCCGATCGTCTCCGCCTCACCGTCGTCCCCAGGCCGCGGCTCTACCCTGCCTCGTCCACGGCCGCAACCGCCACTTGTGCTGTTCCACCTCCGCGACGACGCTCGTGGCCGCGTCGAGCAGCGCCATCGCCTCACCTCGCCTCGTGCGCAGCCTCGTCAAATCACCGTGACCAGAGGACTGGCCGCGACCCCGTCACCGAGCCGGCCACGACGCCAAGCCTGGAGTGCCTGCAACCTCGACACCGGCACGCTGCTTCTCGTCCGCGGCCAAGACATAACCACAGCCCTAGCAGCCCGTGCCACCACAGAACACCGGTGAGCTCCTTTGCTAGGTCTCTGTTTTCCCCATGTGCACACCACTGCCTTGCTGAACCTGGCCATCGTGCCGTGATTTCACGTTTCGCAGGAAGGCCAGCCACACACGACCCTAGCCATGACCTTGCCAAGCTGCAGAACCGGGAGCACGGACATGCCACGACCCCGTTCGAGCCGTGATGTCGCACGACCCGACGAGCCTCCTGCCCCGTGTTGCCGGCCACACCACGTCGGAGCCGGAGATGGAGCCGGTGCCACCATCGCGGATCGACACGGCACGGCGATCACCCTCACGGCGTCAACTCCTCGCTGCACCACCATCCTATCTTCATCAACACCACAGTGAGCACCGCCACCCTCCTCGGAGCTGCCATGTGCGCCACCGCATCCCACCCCAGGAACGCACCGGCAGAGCCACCACCGGCTCAGAAAGAACACAACGCACTCACACACCAGGGCTAAACCCAGCCAACCGGACGACACACCATGAACACTTACGACGGGCATCACCGTCACGTGCACCCGGGGCGCCGACGTCTCGACGGCGTTCCCGCGTGTTGTAGCTACTCAACCATGACAGGCGTCGCTGTCACGTGCACCTTGCCATTTGACATAGGCCTTCGTGCTGAGATCCCATGCCTTGTTGGGAACCCAGCCATTCTCCGCCGCCTCCCGGCCACTTGACGCTACCTCCAGCCAGCCTCCGGCCAGCCACAGCCTCGTTCGGCCAGCCTCAGCCCCGCCTGGCCAGCCACAGCTAGCTGCAGCCAGCCCACAGCTAGCCGCAGCCAGCCCACAGCAAGCCGCAGCCGGCCAGAAGCTACTAGCAGCTGGCCGAGAGAAGCCGGAACATGTAGCAACAAGCCTCGCCACTTCCCTTTTACACCGACCCTGTCCGGCCTTCGTGCCGTAGCCCTGTTGCTAGATCTTGAGGCCCCATAGATGATGCTGGACTGTTGGAAAGACTAATCAATAGATGATGTTGGACTGTTAGAGAGCCCAATTGATAGATGCTGGATAGTTGGAAAGCCAAAATGATACGACGTTGGATCATTGGAGAACCCCTTCTCTTACTTCTTATACACCTGTCCACCATATTGTACCCTATCCTTGCAATCTGTCTGCATTTGTATCTGTTGTACCCTATCCTTAAGATCTGTCTATCCATATATCTGTTGTATCCTGTCCTTACACTCTCTCTGTATATGTACCTATAATACAGGATTCATCCATCTTCGAGCTATGGAATTGTGCTACTCCACTGTCCTGTCGAGTTGTTTTGTCTTGTGGTCGTGCCTTTGGATCTTTTTGCTGGTTGTTCTTGTTGTCTATCTGTGTGCCGTGCCTTCGAGCCGGCTGAGGGATCGTACCTCGTTTGGATGTTGCGATCGCGGGATCCGTCCTGCTATGACCGTAATGCCAGGTGTAACTCGACCTCTCGCTGGTGCAGCTTGTGGCTGCGAGCACGCCTCACCATGACCATGGAGCTATACCCGTGTGCCATTCTTTGACTTTTCGTGCCCGACCCTCGTATGCTTGTACCCTGTGCGACCGTCGCATTTCTTAGATTCTTACGGTGACAACCGCACCGCTACAAATATGAGAGATGACCTAGTGCTAGTGCACCCAGGTCGTGGTACCCTATGAGTGGTTTGCGCACTTGCGTCTTTTACTTGTCGCTCTCTTCTGACGCCCCGTCTATTCCATGGCGTGCAAGTTGGAAGAAGTAGACCACTGCCTTATTATGTTCCTCGCTCTTCGTTTCCATATAGCCCGCTCTGTTCGATCCCGTCTTGTTCATGGCGATTGGATCAAAGATCAGACTAGCTCCTTTATAGTTAGCAAAGCTATGGTCTATATCAAGACCTTGGATCTATGCGAGTCGTCTCGATCGACCGCTTAAAAACCATCTTCACTGAAGATGTGACTGAGAATATGATATGGATGTGCCTAGCTAACTCCTCTCTCTCTCTCTCTTGATTCTGGGTGTTTAAGCACTTGTATGATTGTACCCGTTTGAATCACAGCCTTGGTACCCTACAAGTGGATTAAACACTCGCACCATTTTTGCGCAACGTTTATTGTTGGTAATTCCTTGTTCTTTCCTTCTGATCGGCTGTTCTCCGATCCTCGTCTTCTCCGTGGCGTTCGGATCGGAAGATTGTGAGCCGTGGTGTTTGCTTGGGATAAGCTTTTGCCTAAACCATTCATCATAAGCCATACCAGCTTGGCCACAACTTAAGCTCGTGCTTAGCAAACCCCACCCTTGTTTCTTTGGCCCGATGAAATCGGACATACGCCGAGAGGGCCAACTTATGCACATTTTATCATTTCTCTGGTAATTATTGGATCTTTTCGCCTCTTGTTGTCTTTTAGTGTATTGAGTGTTTTCTTGCCCTGAGTCGCTTCGCGGAGTAGCCGATTCTGGATTAGCGACGATCAGATCGAGACCCGCTGGAGGAGGAGAACGTAGACGACGAAAGGACCCGTGGAGTGGAGTCGCCCTAAGAGGGGAGACACAGCTGATCAACTACACTAACTGGAGAACGCTTGTACCACTACTACCTCGACAACGCAGGTGTCATGGCAGCACCTTCTTTTAGAGAATCCTATTAGACATTGCATATTTAGAATTGCTAATGCTTTATATTTACTCCTTTTGCTAGTATATGATGCATGCAACTACCTAAGCCACTATTACACTGCTTGCAACCACTCTACTATGCTGCTCAGCTTCGCGCTCACGCTCTTTTATATATTTCTATCTACCTTCTTGCTTTCATGATTATATCACCATATTTATTAACTCCACTCGCATTATATCTGTGATGTGATGCTGGTGGTGAACATATGGGAATGGTTTGGCTTGGGATGCCAGATTGGTGGACTATGAGCGTGCTGCATGTGTCTTGGGTGTGTGGTGAGGGTCGAGTCGACCAAGTGGGATACACGACGAGCTGTGTAAGCAAGTCTTGCCAGGAGTTGCATCTGGGCATTCCCACGAGAGATACCTGTGGCGGGTAATGGTTTTATGAGGAGGTTTCGGGATGGATAGCCTGCGTGGTTTGAAACCCCGTGAATGGAGGTGCCGTGGTGGCACGGGGAGAGTATCCCCTAAGAGAAGATGCCTGCTTGGTCAAACCTAAGAAGGACTAGTACCAGGTTCATAGGAATCCTTTACTGCTCACTCGTCTTCGATGGGCGGGGAACGGCTAGACTACTTGGTAGGGTGGTGCCACTACTGCTAGGTTGAAAGGTGATAAGGGTGGGCGGTGATGGATGTTGGGATTCCTGAACCGTTCTAGATGCGCAGTACCACTGATTGGGCCCGGTACTGCGTCTCCCAGTCTCAGCGTTTCGGTTCGTGCCCGAAGTTACTCAGGGCTGAGTGGTAGGGTGGCATCAACCTAGGCAAGCAAACACCCGGTATTCTGCCTAGATGATTGTACAGCATCGATGATGGCTAATCTTGTGAGTGGTAAAACCTCTGCAGAGTGTATGGTTGATCGATCGATACATATGCTGATTCGTCGGCTATGGACCTTTCCTGTGAAGCTCTGACTAGTGTAGAGAGCGATATTCTTTTCTCCCCTTGGTTTATGATTGTCCGGCAGTGTGCCCGGTGTGGCAGTGTGCCGTTGAGACAGGACCCGAGAGGGAGTTGGGCCTGTCGACTGAGCGTGAGGTGTGTGTGTGAGGTGGTGTATGGGCGGGATGGTGGATTTGGAATAGACTGATGGGAATTGATGATATGGTTTAAAACTTAACAAACTATTATGATATTATTACTTGATACTACTTCGCATGCGCTTAGGATGCAAACCACAGCCAAATGTTAGGATCGCCAGATCCTTTGTTTTCTCTTTTCCACTAAAGCTCATCGGTGCTGACTATGGCCTGCACATATCTGGCGGTGTGCAGATTACCTGACTAACAGAGGTATTAAGATAAGAAGTATTAGAAGGTCTCGTGCCTACGCTCAAGTTTGGTTCAAGAGATGAAGACTATGCTGCGCCAAGATTGACTCTGATGATACCCGTGAAGGAGGAGCCTCCACCTGACAACATATTCCGCCAACTCTGATGACGATTAGATACGCTTCTGCTAGATTAACCCTGTAATAGGTGTATCCTCAATTGAGGTAAAACGTGTAAAGCTTGTAATCATACGCTGTATGACTGTGATTTCAACTGATATAGGATAATGTGATGGAATCAAACTTTGATTTGATCGCATTATAACTCATTCTGTGGATTTTCCCTTCGTGGAAAATCGAAGATGTTTCAATTCCCTCAGTACAAATCAACTTCACCAAAAGGAGCACCAACTTGTGATAATCCAGCTGCCGCTGCACCTTTCATTAAGATATATAGTTTTCAATTTTCCATAATCCTTTTGGTCTGAACGCACGCGCTTGTTTAAGGATTATTATTCCTGTTATGCTAGCTTTATCATATCAGACTTAGGCATAGAAACTTGTTTTTCAATCTTTTGCGGTCAGAATTGTGCATCTTGCAATCAGCTTCAATTTTTTTCACTACAGGCAGGGAATGTAGTTCAAATCCGATGAACTCTCTATTCATTTTATTTACGATTGTTATTGCAATTGATTGATGAATTTTGTGGTGATGTGATGGCTTGTGTTGTAGAACCCCTGGGCAGTTCAAACTTTACTAAGGAGGCTTGGCGTGGAAGAAGCAAGGAGGAGGAAAGATCATTGAGATTGATAAAGGTGATATAACTTCTGTGGCATGGATGAGGATCCCTAAATCTTATCAGCTTAGTGTTGGGACGAAGGGGGGCCTCTGTTACAGATTTTATGGCTTTCGTGAACAGGTTATATACTCTCCCATTTTTGTCTGAAGGAAATTCGTTGTATAAATTTTTTTCTAACTTCAAATGATGTTGAAAAAACAAGACAAATGTTCATATAGTATTTTTAATAGACCTAACAGATGTGCATGTCGTAACTCTAGTTTTGTTCATTTACTTTCCAGGATGTTAGTAACCTGACTAATTTCATAGAGAAGAGCACTGGAATCGTTCCAGAAGAGAAGCAACTTTCTGTTAGTGGGCATAATTGGGGCGGAATAGAAATAAATGGTTAGTCGAAATTTTTGTACTCCGTTGCCTTTCGGTTTCCTCTGTTTGGGTTTGATTCTTTTTCCTATTCTTTCACTTTAGGGAATATGCCTTGCTTTAATGTTGGTTCAAAGGAAGCATTTGAAGTCTCTCTAGCAGATGTGGCACAGGCTCAGATGCAAGGGAAAACAGATGTTGTCCTAGACTTCCATGTAGATGATACTACTGGGGCTAATGAGGTCTGTGAATTGCCTGAATGTTTTTTCGTTCAATTTTGTTGGTACTTTGTGCTTTTGGCCACCTCACTATTTTTTGGATGTAAAATAAGAAATGAACTATTTTGCATACAGATCATGGAATGATAACAAAAACAACATAATATTTTATATTGCATAGTGTCTCTTATCTGTTTCTCCACTATGTAACAAATGATTTCTCTACCTCATATGTTCTATCAATTTCATTTAATGGTTCACATGGTTAGTGTTACATTTTTTTCAAAGAATTAGTTGTGCTAAGTTGCAAACCGTTAAAAATGGCTACAAATTTAATGGTCCATGTTTTGTTGAGTTCGTCTCATTTCTTTCACGTTAATTGCAGAAAGATTCGTTGATGGATTTAAGTTTTCATGTTCCGACTTCGAATACTCAATTCATTGGAGATGAGCATCATACTTCAGCTCATGTGAGATTACTTGATAAGAAAAATATGAAAAATAAAAGAAAACACATCCATGCATGGTGGAAATGATGACATTTCTCCTTTTTTAGATGTTATGGCAGGCTATCTCGGTTGAAATTGATGGTGGTGGCGCCTCAGAGATGGCTATTGTTACATTTGATGGAATTGCAATTCTTACACCAAGGTGAGAAGATCCTACAACTCTGTAGAATATTATTTATAAAAATATGATATGTTATTGAATGTGTTTTTGTTTTGCTAAATGGCTAACTTCTCCTCTATTCAGGGGTTGATACAGTGTTGAGCTTCATCAGTCATTCTTGCGACTACAAGGACAAGCTAATGATTTCAAAATCCAATATAGCAGTATTCTCCGCTTATTTGTTTTACCAAAGGTTGTATTTATTTTACATACATCCTGAGATCTTTTATTGCATCTACTAACATATGATTCCATCCTTGCTTTTTCACCTATGCAGTCACACAATCCACATACCTTTGTGGTTATCACACTTGATCCACCAATTCGCAAGGGGCAAACTTTATATCCTCACATTGTTATCCAGGTGTCATATCAGACTTCAATTGTCACCTAATTGGATAAAACGTTCATCCCAAAGAACTAATTTTCTTATTGCATGAACAGCTTGAGACAGAGGTGGTGGTTGAAAGGGAACTGGCATTAACTGGGGAGGTTTTGGTTGAGAAGTACAAGGATAAGTTTGAGAGCTCTTACCGGGTGATATATTTACTCATTTTCAAGAAGTCATTCGTTCATCTGAAAATGGACCCTGGCATGTTCATTTTATTTTATTGCTTATCCATCTTGTGGTTTAATGAAGTTGTTTAAGCTTCCTAGCTATATGTTTGCATATTTCTCATAGGATTGTATTTGCATAGTTACACACATTATTTTTAATTTAGTGAAGTTGTTACCTGTACATTTCTCCTTGCAAGAATTGAATAAATAATTATGTAGACCATTTTCATTTTATTCTTCATTCATTGCATTACAAGGTCTTACTATGTCAATCATCCCTTCTATTTAATTCTTCAATTGCTGGGTTATTTATTTATTTGTAGGGTCTAATACATGAGGTATTCTCCAAGGTCCTTCATGGCTTGTCTGGTGCTAAAGTGACAAGGCCAAGTACATTCCGTAGTTGCCAAGATGGATATGCAGTCAAATCATCACTTAAAGCTGAAGATGGTTTGCTTTATCCACTTGAAAAGGGCTTTTTCTTTCTGCCAAAGCCCCCAACACTAATTCCTCATGATGAGGTCAGCTTTATTAAAGAAATGTAAAAGCTTTTCATTTATTTATTTTCTCTCATGATGCATTCCTACTTCTTGTAGATTGAGTATGTTGAGTTTGAGCGTCATGGCGCTGGAGGTGCAAGTATATCATCTCATTACTTTGACCTTTTGGTCAAGCTAAAAAATGATCAAGAACATCTCTTCAGAAATATCCAAAGGAACGAATACCATAACCTCTTCAATTTCATCAGGTTTTTATATGTTTTTGTTGATTTGTACCATTGTAGCTAAGATGTATTTATGAATCTGATAGTAGCATCTTGATCCTTTATAAGTGGTAAGCATTTGAAAATTCTGAATCTTGGAGATGGACAAGGTAGAACTAGTGGTGTTACTGCTATTCTTCAGAGCACTGATGATGATTCTGTTGATCCACATCTGGAGCGAATAAAGAATCAAGCTGGTAACAAGGAAAGTGATGAAGAGGTATTTGCTACCTTAGTTGATAATATATGTTTACCTTTAGTCAATTACATGTACTGTAACCCCTCTTGAAATTAGGATGAAGATTTTGTGGCAGAGAAGGATGATAGTGGATCTCCAACCGATGATTCTGATGCAGATGGTTCCGATGCTAGTATAAGTGAAGGAGAAAAGGAGGTAACTAAATTTTCTCTGATATTATATAACATAACAATGGGTCTAGAATGAACCATAATAGCTATAGGATGCACTATGCTAATAGACTTCTTCCAGAAACCTTCCAAGAAGGAAGTTAGTAGTAGCTCAAAGCCGCCTATGAAGAAGAAGCAGAGGAGTGGGTCTGATGAAGGTTCTAAAAAAAAAGAGGCCAAAGAAGAAGAAAGATCCCAATGCTCCTAAGAGAACTATAGCTCCATTCATGTAGTTCTCAAAGGCTGAGCGGGCTGTAAGTTACTTATAACCCTAAATTACAGCATGCTGCAATATTTAGAAATTTTAATATAATTAGTTGGAGAAAGTTTGAATCTCTCATTTATCCAGCCATGTTATATTTCTTAGACAATAAAACGTCAATAAGTTATTAGACAATTCCCCATTGCAGAACATCAAGAGCAGCAATCCTGAACTGGCTACCACAGAGATTGCAAAGAAGCTTGGAGAAAGGTGGCAAAAGATGACAGGTACCAGTCCAGCTCTATGATACAAACTATTTAAAGGTCCATCGTTTTTACAGGAAAAACAAAGACATACTTGAAGAGCATCCATTCTAACCATTTATGCCCATTTAAATTTTGCAGTTGAGGAGAGGCAGCCATATGTGGAGCAGTCCCAGATCGACAAGCAACGCTACGCAGGAGAGTCTGCAGCTTACCGTGGTGCTGCCGCTCAGCAGGGCTCTGATGCTGGATCGGAATGAAGGCTTAATCGTTTCTATAGTTAACTGCAAGGCTGGATTATTCAGTTAACAGAATAGGCGGGAATATTTACCTTAGCTTCTGAATCTTGCATCCAATATATCTTAGCTATTGCTACTATCAATATCTATTGCCTGGAATACTCTAAAACCTAAGCTGAATGCCATCCTTTTTTGACATTAAGTTTAGAAGACCAAGAATTTCGCTCTCTTGATGCTATGTTCAGTTAAGCAAATCCTGTTGGATAGGGCAAAATGCAAGCACAAGTATTTGTTCGAACTATATTTTAAACAAATTTCAGGGAAACACAATTAAGGTAAATATTGATGAGGAAGATTTAGAATACCTGGAAAGCCATGGATGGTTGGAAACTGGGAAGTCTCCTCCAAAAAATTCTGAGTCCCAGACTCTTGGATCTCCAAAACATAAGGGGGGGGGGGGGGGGGGGGGGGACAAATATTGGTGGTAGCTCTCGAGGGCATAAACAATATATGGAAGAAGGGGGAGACCTGGGAAGTACAGGTGGGGGGAATATGCCTGATATTTTAAATGAGATACAATATTTATCTGAGAAAATGCAAAAAGGTGAATGGGAAGAGGGGAGCCCACATATGGGTGAAGAAGAGCCAGTGATTCAAAGTAATGAAGATGAACAGTCCCCTGAGCCAGGGGAACCATCTGAAAAAGGCAGTGTTACATATGGAGACCTAGACAATGTGCTTATTGATGATGAAACCAAAAGAGCAAGAACAAAACTCACTCAGGCTGCAGAAGTAGAGGTAATTGATCTGCCGAAGTCAAACCAACAAGAGTTTCAACCTCAAGCAACAAGACAACGCACAAGAGTTCAAGATACAGGAAGAGATATGTTTGAGAAAGTAATGAACAAGAAACGTAAAGACTGTACTATGAAGCGAACAACAACAAAATCAAAGGTATAACTCCTAATATTGCATCTACTATTTCTGTCTCTCAATTGCATGTTGAAAAGTTACAAAAGCATGTGGTTTAGTTGTGAGACAAGAAGATGCTGAGAAGATAGCTCACATCTCCTTAAATCAAGCTGAAGATGAGGCCCTTATGGCTTTACAAAGGGTCAAACAAAAAATATTATTGAGTTCTGAAAATGTTATTGAGTTAAGTAATGATAATGAAGAAGTGAATAATGCAGTTAGAGATGGTTCAGCTGAGACATTGGATACAAAGGTTGTGAGCATGTCGACAGATGCTATATTTATTGCAGATAAAGGATGAAGATTCTTTTCTGGAACATTAGGGGGTTGGGTAATGCTGGAAGGAGAAAACTATTGTTAGAGTTAATGAACAAGCATTCTTTTGACTGTATTTGCATTCAAGAAACTATTAAGTCTTCCTTTAGACAAAGAGAGCTCGATAGATTGGCCGAACATAAAGATATGTGGTGTTCCTGGGTTCCATGTAATGGACACTCTGGTGGTATGCTGACGGGGGTTGACAAACAGTTTGCACAAATTGTTGATGAGGATCAGGGTGAGTTCTTTCAGAGTGTCGCTCTATCCTTGGTGGCATATTAGTTTAGTTGGGTGTTGATGAATATTTATGGGCCAGCTCATGATGAGAGAAAATTGGAGTTCTTGGAGGAAATTCAGACAAAAATCCTAGAAATAGATATTCCAATTCTGGTTGGAGGTGATTTTAATCTGGTGAGAAGAGTGGAAGAGAAGTCATCAGGAAATGTCAACACAGCTTTGATGGATGCTTTTAATGAGATGATTAACAATACAGCTTTAAGAGAGCCACACAGATCTGGTAGCAGATTCACCTGGACTAAAAAACAACCCCCCATTATGTGTGTCCTGGATAGAGTTTTGGTCACCAGTGGTGGAGGATAAATTTAATATGATCTCAGTACTGACTGCTCCCAGAATTGGATCTGATCATAATCCACTGATTGTGGATACTGGTGGTGAACTGGAAACTAAACAACATTATTTTAGATTCAATAATCATTGGTTGCATCAAGAGGGCTTTAGGATTGGGTCTGCTCTAAATGGCTAGCTAGATTTAAGGTGGACCCACTTGATCACTAGCACATTATTTCAAGTAAACTTAGGAGAGCTATTAGAGGCTGGGGGCAAAATCATGATAATGCTCAGAAAAGGTTGAAGCAAGAGTTAGTTTGCAATATCTCTATGATGGATGAAGAAAGTGAACAAAGAGATATCACCTTTGCAGAATGGGAATTGAGATATTCTTTAGAATCTAATCTTCACAATATACTACATGATGAGGAGCTACAATGGCAAAGAAGGGGGGGGGGGGGGGGTGTGGGGAAGATGGATTTTACAAGGAGACTCAAATTATGGATATTTTCACAAGTGTGCAAATGGCAGGAAAAGGAAAATGAGAATAGCTGCCCTGGAATAGGGGGGAAGAAATCTTAGTGGAGCCGAAAGATTTAAGAGAGCATGTCACTGAGTTTTACAAAAAACTATTTGGAAGAGAGAATACTGCAGACATTCACTTAGAAACACATATGTGGGTAGAAGACCAAAGAATAAATCAGGAAGAAAATGAATGGCTCACTAGACCTTTTACCATGGATGAACTGGTCAATGCCCTCAAGGAAATTAGAGATAATACAACCCCTAGGCCAGATGGTTTTTCAATAGAGTTTTTTAAGAAGTTCTAGTAGTATATTGGGAAGGATATCCTGGAGATATCAGATAAACTTTATGAAGGAAACCTTGACATGTGGAGACTCAATTATGGGGTCATTATTTGGTTACCCAAAGTAAAGCCCGCAACAACCATTAAATAGTTTGGGTCAATCTGTCTGCTGAATGTGATTTATAAAATCATCACCAAAGTGTTGACCATCAGACTGACTGGGGTGATTGAGAAAGTGATTAGTCCAATGCAAACAGTTTTTGTTCCTGGCAAAAATATTCTAGATGGGGTGGTAATTCTCCAAGAAATCCTCCATGAATTGAGAGCCAAAAAATCATCAGGAGTTATATTGAAATTAGATTTTGAAAAGGCATATGACAAAGTGAGATGGTCTTTCTTAGAAGAGGTACTTCTTAGAAAAGGCTTCTCAGATAAATGGATAGATTGGATAAATAGAGCTGTGAAGGGTGGAAGGGTTTGTATCAACATTAATGGAGAGAGCGAAGAATATTTCAAAAGTTTCAAAGGGTTGAGACAAGGAGATCCCTTGTCCCCCTTCTGTTTAATTTAGTGGTAGATACTTTATCTACAATGTTACTGAGAGCTAGTGAAGAAGGGGTCATACAAGGCCTGGTGCCACATTTGATTGATGGAGGGTTAACACACTTACAATACGCTGATGACACTGTTATTCTTTTATAGTTTAATGAAGAGAAGTTGCAAAACACGAGAGTTATCCTTGTCTGCTATGAAGCTATGTCAAGTATGAATATAAACTATGACAAAAGTGAGGTGTTTACGGTGGGCCTGGAGGAGGCCGAGCAGCAAAAACTAGAGAAAATTTTTAACTGTGTTGGCAGCTCTAAAGTCACTACCAGGAACAGAGTTATCCCCGGCAACGACGTCAGAAAAGCTTGTTAATATTTCCTATGACTATTGCAGAATTCCGCAAGCGCACAGAATCTATCGATGTAGCACTTCATTTGGGAGTAACCAAGTATCGTATTTATTTCCACCGGAAAGCTGATTATAACTAGAAATATCCAATGGTAAGCTAAGAACAATCACGATTTATGATAAAGGGTGAATTAGTATAATGATAACTAATCCAGATAATCTAGTATTGAGATAGAGCCAAGCAGCGACGTTGCCAATGATGAGTTCAAGAGTGGAATGTAAGGTGACACGGTAATAACTCCAATTAGCACTTCGGGGCATGCGCGCTCCCAATTTAACGGGCTACCTCGCACTATGAAAACCCTACGCTATGAGAAACTAGACCGAACGTGGTGGAATCCAGAGGATCTTAGGGCTATCACCACCTAAGACCTAACACAGCTATCCATGGG
Organism: Eremochloa ophiuroides; assembly: GCA_038502445.1. Taxonomy (NCBI): domain Eukaryota; kingdom Viridiplantae; phylum Streptophyta; class Magnoliopsida; order Poales; family Poaceae; genus Eremochloa; species Eremochloa ophiuroides. The sequence continues at coordinate 20,961,066 of JAHLJS010000008.1, forward strand.
TCTAGCAGCAATCCAAGGTAACTTCTAGTCTAAGCACTACGCTTACACTATAGGCCGCTACTCTAACCGCGCGTTAAGATTAGAGCACCGTCTAGCGGCGAAGATCCTACACTAAATGTATGAAAATCGATAAATGTTCCCCTAGTACTACCGCAGCTTGAGCACTCAAAGTAATACTTAAAGTAAATACTTGGAAGTAAATACTGAAAGTAATGCGGGAAATGTAAGTACTGAAAAGTAAATTGTATTACCAAATGGAAAGTACCTTACAAAGGAAGCATCCGAGAGAGAGACCTCCGCAAAGCTCTCCTACTCTTTAGCTTCTCTTCTCACTCACACTCTCACTACTAGCCTTGTTAAGAGGCTTCTCGCTTCACTAGATGAGCAAGGATGGACTCAACTCCTAATCTTGCTAATTTTCCTAAGCTGATTACAACTAAAGCACAGGGGGGTATTTATAGCACTTGGAGAGCTCTGGGGTACTTGTAGGGTGGCTGGAAGTCGGTGGCCCAAAGTTGTAGGGCGGGCACCCTACTAGGAGGGTGGGCACCCTGTTGGATCCACTGCCTCGCCATCCAACGGTCCAGGATCTTCCCCAATGGCGGTTGCATGGTCGGTTGATCACGTTTTGGTAGTTAGAGAGGCGGTTTGTGGCCCTTGGAGGGTGACGTGTGGGTCCATGAATCCTTGGCACTTCGTTTGTTCTCCCTTGGATGAAACCGACACCAAATAGATGGCACAAGTGCCTAGGGACCTTTCTCGTAGATTGTGGTAATGGCAGGACACTTGGACAGGGCGGGCGCCCTATGTGGAGGGCGGGCGCCCTGTCTCTGGTGCCCATGTGGCACCAGGGGGTCCAAGTGTCCTCCTTGCTTTGTATTCGCCCATTTTCACCACTTTTCCTGCATTCAAATAACTTCTCTAAGTACATGTGGAATTCCGTTAGTTTAAACCAAATCCCTATCTTCTATGTGCCATTTCCTTGCTTAATCTTATCATTGTTGATGGTTAAAATATGCATTTAGTGAGCATCAACAAACTACAAACTTGGGGTGTTTCCTATGAAGTATTTGGGTTTACCAACAAGTGTTTGTAAAATCTCGAAACAACAGTTGAAGTACGTCAGTTACAAAGTTGAGAAGCGATTGGACACGTGGCAATGTGAGTACTTATCCTCAGGTGGAAAATCGATTCTATTAGAGTCCTACTTATCCAGTATACCAATGTACACAATGGGAGTTTTCCATTTGTATGAAGGGAATTTCCAGCTAATAGATTCAATTAGAGCTAAGTTTTTCTGGCAAGGTACCAGCAAAAAAAGAAAGTACCACATGATCAAATGGGGGGCCCTGGACATACCAAAGGAATTTGGAGGCCTAGGTTTCACAAATATTAGAGCTATGAACATTTGCCTGATGGTCAAATGGATAGACGAATTAGAAAGAGGTAATAACAGCCTGTGCTGCTTGCTGCTCAGGAAGAAGTACCTTGCAGACAAAACTATATTTCAAATAAAATCTAGGTATGGATCACAGTTTTGGAGATTGGTGTTAGAGTTAAGAGATTGGTACCAAAAGGGTAGAATTGTGGAAGTCAAGAATGGGGAGAGGACCAGGTTCTGGCATGACGTCTGGATTAATGACTGTCCATTAAAGATTTGCTTTCATAGAATTTTTCATATTGTGGTAGACCCAGATATTAGCGTCGCTGATGCGTTTGCGGGGGGACAGTGGATACTTCAGCTCAGAAGACAGCTAATTGGTGTGCTGAGAGAAGATTGGGTACAGTTACTCATAGTTATGGAGGGGATGGAACCGAGTGGAGGAATCGACTCAACTCACTGGGATTTGGAACAGTCTGGGAAATATACTTCTAAATCACTATACAAACTAATGACAAATGGTGGAGTTAGAGATATTGAAATGATGATACTTTGGAAATGTAATATCCCACTGAAAGTCAAAATTTTTATTTGGATGGCTGCTCATGATAGAATTCAATCCAAGGTCCAACTGAGGAAAAAACAGTGGTCTGGAGCCCCCGAATGTATCGTGTGTGATAACATTGAATTGGCTGACCATATACTTTTTCAATGCCCAATTGCAGTCTTTGTGTGGTCTTTTCTCCGAGTCAATCTTGGTTCGCCCACATTCTACAGAGATTTTTTCGAAGAGATTGTCACTAAGAATAGAGGCATTAAGAGAAAGGTCAATTTGTTTATATGTGCAGGTGCTTTGTGGACTATTTGGAAGATGAGGAATGATATGGTGTTCAACAAAAATGTGGTGCACTCGCCAAAGACGATAATCTTCAAGATGCTGACACTCTCCAGATCTTGGCGGCCACTGCTCGAAACCAGTCTGAAGGCAAAGACTGATGAAGTGATTGACCTTCTGATTTCCCGCGCGGCTTAGGGATGGTCTTTGTTGATGTTTCTAGTCCTCGTTTAGTTCTATTCAAAGTGGTTTGGTAGTAAAATTATCTTGGCTTTCAGAACCTTTGGTTGTTTTGTCGTCTCTAGAGTTCTTTAGAGCTAGTTGTTCCTTTGCCTCAACTTGAATGTTTTGTTGCGATGTTGCGCTGTATCTGTAAACTGGTATCCCCAGTGACGATCTTGGGCTTTCGTTAAGCTTTCAATAAAGCCGGATGAATGCCTTTGATCTAAAAGAAACACAACTATTTTTGGCATAATAACAACAAAATTACAACTATTTTGACATGCATATTAGAACTACAATTACTTTCCCATTTGGTACCATGAAAATATAATTCTTTTTGATACTTGATTTATACTAAGAGAACAATTTTGGTTGGTTCACCTTTTGGTTTGGTTGTGTGTTCGCTCACCAAGTTTGAGCTTCAAATTTTTGGCTCTTGGGCCCATCTTTTCGTGAGTCATTTTCTCTAGATAGTGGGGAAAAGTTTTTAGAGTTGTGCTAGATGAAGTGTGTAAGGGCTTCAACTCCTTAATGATCTTGATGTCAAGCACCGAAATGATTGTGTTTGAGAATTCGAGGCTGAATCTTCAGGCGGTTTGAGGACAATGAGAGTGGACGGTTAGTCTAACAAAATATCCCATATCTACTATAACATACTGTCAGCTCAAAAATCAACATAGACAACACATCTAATTTGATTTAGGAAGGCATTCAATCTAAACACCATGCTTAATTTAAAAGCCAATGGAAGTAAAATCACCACTCCTACACTGAGCACCATGCTTCATTTAAGAGATGTATGAAGAAATTTCAAACCTTAGCATACTATAGCAGGCAAAGGTACCATGGAAGCATTATAGATATTTATTCAAATGGAGATGAAAAAGCATTATTGTTATTTAGGAAATTAAGCATGTCTTAAAGGTAGAGACAACCAACGTAATTTAACAACATGTTAAGAGATACAAAATCAAGTTTTGATGGATGCGATTGAATGTTACAAAATGATTGGTTGGATGTATCTTGCATTGTTATCCTTTGTTCTTTTTTGCTTCAAACCTGGATTGGTCAGTGACAAAATTATCCAAAGGAATACTTTCACAATTATATCACTATGCTCATTTCACAAGCACAATATAGCTAAAGGTGAAAGCTCATGTTATCTCCTAAAATCGCTTGTTTTGGGACAATAGCTTGGGAAACCTTCAAATCGCACTTCTAGTTGGTGAAGTGGTTTCCCCTCCAACACCAATATTTATATACCTATCTCAAGATTCATACAATGAAATCTGCAATAATTATGATAAACATATGCATCTATGTAACAACCCGGGTTTTTGAGAAACCAAAAATCCAAACTTTTTAAAACTTTTCTTGCAATGTGTGAATCATGTAGTTGGTAAGCCAAACCGAAGCCAAATTAACAAGAGCTCTCTAACAAATCGTCGCATACATATAGACTTGCTTGTAATTGTGTGCCTCTTCTTCGTGTGTTGAGTTTCAAGTTGCAAGTCTGGAGTGCACATGTCCATAGCTAAATTATTTTAACCCTTCTTCATATTCTCTCACCAAAACCCTAAAACCAAAACTCACAAGTTCCAATTGGGGAAATCGTTTCTCTTATTCCCCTTATCAAGTTTCATTCTCTTCCATCTCAATTCTTTTTGAATCCTTTTCAAACTCTCTTCCTAGTGTTCCCCAACCTCCTTCAAATTCAAACAATAAAAAGGAAAATACCCTTACTCCTCTCTCTTTTCCCTCATCCCCAAATCGGCCCATCTCCCCTCCAAGCCAGCCCAGTGTTGGTATAAGATAACTCAAACAAATAAACACTAGGATTATCTGCAAGCGGACATATACCGATGTAGCACTTCACCCGGGAGTATTCCAGGTATTGTTATTTATATCTTACCATAGCAAAAACGGGATGACTAGAATCTAGACTTAACCCCTGAGTTTCTATCAAGGATGGAGAAAATAGGTGATATAGGAGATTGCTAAGGCTTCTAGTTCTAATCCTCACAAGATATGATATGATTGTTCTCAAAGGGGTATTACTATAAGAATACACCAACAAAGGGTAAATTTCATAGTAAAAGAAACCTACGGTCCTATTGACGGGAGGTGGACTGTGTAAGACTCAATAAGGCTAGGTCACCCTCGCGATCTACCACCGATCCGGACAGTATAGGGCATTTACGAGTAAATATAATCTAAGCACCACGCTTAAAGTATAAATAACTACTTCAACCAAGACTAAAGCACTCAAAAGAATTGTAAACCCTTAAGAACAATAATAGCAATGTTACTCACTTGGATTAGAAGTTGAACTTCGAAGAAATCTTTAGAAACAAGCCCCAAAGAAGGACTTGAATCTGCGGGTACAAGTCGTAGAGCAGTCACCGACAGCCTGGCAACTCCCCCAACTATCTCCAGCTCTACAACCACACCACTTCTAGAACAAGAATAGCCCCAATCTGGAGAGACTACAAGGCTAATCTTCTACTTGATGCCTGGCTCTAGATCATATCTTGGGTTTCTACTTCTCTATAGATATGTCGGTGGAATTCTGAAACCCTGGATCAATTTCTCTCTGGATCATATGAAACCCTAGGGGGTCTAGGGGTCCTTGTATAGGCCGGTGGGATGAATCGTAGCCCTTGGATCAAACTGACTTCGACGGACGGTGTAGATTGACGTAAAAATCGGGATGTGGGTCCACGTCGAAGCGGAGGCGGAGCGGAGCCTCTGACATGTCGGCCAACCTAGTCAGAGGGTCGGCCGACCCTCCCTCTCTGACATTCGGGTCCCGCTTCGGCAGGCATGTCTCTGGTGTTCTCTAGAATATTCTTGATCTCCTGCCGCGGCGTAATTCGGTATTTTTCTCTGCGGTGTGGGTCCTCTTTGGTTCTTTTCTTGTATAGTCCCTGGAAAACACAGATTCATCAAAACTCATGGAATTCTGTCAGTTTAAACCCTATTCTAGGTGTTGGCTCTCATTTATATCCCTTTTCATGATTGGTTGATGGGTAAAATCATCCAATAACTACCGACAACACCCAGCCACTCACCCGTGCGGCGCAACACCCTAACCCCTCTTGCTCCCACGCCCGACCTAGCTTCCCCTTACCCTCGGCCCACTCGCCCCCACCCTCTTCACCAGGTCACATGGCCCAGCACGCCAACCCGCCTAGCCACACAAGCGCGCAACTACGTGGTCCAGTCGGCCCAGCCAGGCCCAACCGCGGCTCCGAGCCCCCAAACCCTAGCTGGAGGGGCATGCGCCCTGTCCAGCCGCCGCCGCCACCGCCAGGCTATCGCAACGCGTGCACACACGAAGGCAATGCCCGTACCCCTGCCTTCTTCCCGGCGCGGATGCCGACACGTGTCCAAGGGCACGGAAGCCAGAGATTGATGTCATCCATCCCTCGAAACCCTAGCTGCACGCACTCGTATAAGGACCCCAAGCCACCGCCACTCTCTCGAGGTCCCTGTTCATCTTCCTCTGGCTGCCGCCGCCACCTCTCCTCACCCTCGCCCACGTTCTCTGCAGTGCCACCGCCGACCGCCCTGGCCAGCCGCGACATGCACCTCACGTTCATGGCCGCATCATGTCGTCGAGCCGAGCCCCTCACCACACCGTCGCTGAACCCCCGATGCTACCTTCATGCTACCCCAAGCCAGCCATGACAAGCCAGCTCACCGGGGTACAGCAGCGACGCCGCTCTGTGCCACCAACACCAACGTCTCGGCCTCATCAGCTACCTCGAGGCCATGGCGTGCTTCCTCTCTGTCAAATCGGAGTCGACCGCTGAGGAGCCCAAGCTAGTCGGGGATCCTTCTCGACCACAGCTGCGAACATAACATCCTCCACCAACGCCGTGGCCTTGCCTCAGCAAGCCTTACGGTGCACCATCATGTCCATGTCGCCCTTTGCTTTTGGCTGACAACCCTGCCGGTGAGCCCCTGTAACCGGAGGCTCCTACTCATTTCTGCCTTCCACCATCACTGTTGCCAGAAGCTGGCCCTCATGTCGCTACTACACGTCTTGCAGGGAACCGGCCACGCTCCGCCGCCTTCCGGCCACTTGACGCCAGCTCTACCCAGCCCCAGCCAGCTGTAGCCAGCCATCGGCCAGCCGTGGCCAGCCGACAGCAGCCCCCCGTCCAACCGCAGCTGGCCAGCAGTAGGCCACAACCGGCCAAAGGTGGCCGCAGCAGGCCTATAGCTGGTCGAGAGGAGCTGGAACATGCAGCAGCACGCCTCACCACTTTTGTTTGATGCCGAGCAGCATCTTCTCAAACCACGATGAGCACCGCCACCATACTAGACCTGCCATGTGCGCCACCGTGTTCCATACCAAGGAACGCACCGGCCGAGCCATTTCTGGCTCAGGAACACGTGCACCGCACACACACGACCACCACGGACCTGCCTTAAGCCCCTGGGTAGACTCATCATGACGACCATGAACCCATGGATGAACCATGAAGCCCTACCCTTGTCTGCCTTGGCCCGGTGAACCGACCCTGTCCGGCCTTCGTGCCATAGTGTCAGATTTTGAGGCCCTATAGATGATGCTGGAATGTTGAAAAACCCAATTGATAGATGATGCTGGACTGTTGGAAATCCCAATCGATAGATGATGTTGGACGGTTGGAAAGACAAATTGATATACGACGCTGGACTATTGGGAAGTCCCATCTTTTACCTTCTCATACATTTGTCCACCATATTGTACCCTATCCTTACAATCTTCCTATATTTGTATCTATTGTACCCTGTCCTTACGATCTGTATGTACAAGTATCTGTAATACAGGATCCATCCATCTTTGAGCTATGGAATTGTGCTACTCCATTGTATTTGTATTTGTTGTACCCTATCCTTACTGTTGGTTGTTGTGTTGTTTGTGTGCCGTGCCTTCGAGCTGGCTGTGGGATTGTACTTTGATCGGATATTGCAATCGCGTGATTCATCTTGCCATGGCCGTAGTGCCGAGTGTAACTCAACATCGCTTTATAGTTGATCCGTAGAACCGCGAGTGTTAGCCCCTACTTTCGACCCTAGGACATGGTCATGTTGGACTCGATATTGATGTCAGTAACAGTGCAGATCTTACCCGCTCGCATCGAGCCTATCGTGATCTAGTCCTGTGGGAGATGACCTAGGAGATAACAACCGTGGAACGAAGGGTGCCAACTTTTGTTGGTGTAGCTTGCGGTCACGAGTGCGCCTCACCATGACCATGGAACTATACCCCATTTGTTGTTCCTTGATTCTTCGTGCCCAAGACCTCGTATGCTCGTACCTGTAACACCCAAAATTTGCATCATTTTTTAAATAGAGGGAATTGATTTAATTATGCAATTATTTGATCATTCAAGTATAGGAAAATAATATTTTCAAGAAATAAAAACAAATATAGGATGAACATATGTATGTTGCATTCATGCTGGAGCATATATTTTTGTACTGCTTGATTTGTGTTTAAGTTCAAATATTTGAATCTCCATTGAAAAGCATATCTGAAAATATATTTTGAAAATAGAAAGGGGGTAAAACCCTCCCCCTCCCTGTTCTGGCCAGAGGCCTGTTACTACCTCCCCGCTCCAGCCCAGCTCAAGTGCAGAGGCCCAGTCGGCCTGTCCTCCTTTGCACAGCAAGCATCCCCCACCCTCCCTCTATTTTGGGCCTGAGGCCGAAGCTCTCGACCAGGCCGGCCCAGCCAACAACGGCGCACATGCATCCCCTTGTCCCACTGACCCGGGGACCCCACATGGCAGTGACCGCACCCCACCTTCCTTCTTCTATCTCCTGGCCTCCCAAAACAGAGAGCCGCCACCGGATTTCCCCGATACGCCAGCAGGAGCGAGCACGCACGCGCGTCTCTCCCCTCTGCTTCACCACTAGGATGGGCCCACATGTCAGCGACGCGCTCACCTTTCCTTTCTTCAACCTCCGGCGCCATCCAAAAATGGAGCCGCCGCCTTGCTTGTTGCCGCCGGCAAACCCCCTTCCCGAATCCTTCCCCTTTCCATAGTTCAAGCGCTCCAGGGCTATATAAGCCGTGCCGAGTCCCTCCGCTACCCTGCCAACCCCAGCAATCACCACACTCGAGCCCGAGCACAGCACGCCAAGCCGCCGCCGCCAGAGCTTCTTTCTGCCGCCAAGTGCAATTCGTCGAGCACACGGTTTCTTCATCGCCGTAAGCCCCTTCTCGTGCATCTACTCGATCTCCCGAAGCCTCCAGGCCCTTCTTTCCTCGGATTATGCACTGACATGCCCTCATCGCCGTCGCAGGATCTCGCTGCCCACCTCCGCGCGTCGCCAGACTCACCCGAGCCGCCTCCGTCCTCCCAGGTGCCATAGGTGAGCTAGCGAGTCCGCCCGCTATCTCCCGGACCTCTTCCCGTGTTAAATGGTGACCTGTAGATCGATTCCAAGAAGCGCCGCCCACCTCTGGCAATGGCGTCGCCGCGCCGGCACTGCTCTAGCCGGAACGCCGCCCCCCATCCCTTGAATCTAATCTGAATCATCCATTTTAAATCTGACGGCCAGGATAGCTGCATACGCCTTCGTCGGGTGATTTTGCAAAAGAAACCCTCTCTGTTTTTATTATATAACCTGCAGTACATTACGCATTGTGTAGTTTACGCTTTCCAGTTTAGAAAGCGTATAGTCTCGGTTTAGCTTAGAAATCTGTTTTCAGCTATTTTCAGAATTGTCACTAGATTTGTTTTAATCATAACTTTTACGTTTTAGATCCGATTTGAACGATTTGAATTATGTTAGATTTGTAATTTAGAGATCTAACTGTTGATGCCACTGTTTTATATATTATTAACTTTTAAAATTCAAGATTATATTTAATCTATTACTTTTCAATAGTAAATCTTGTTTAATTCATATCTTCGCCGTTTTAAGTCCGATTTGTGCAAACTTTATATCGATGTGATCGTAGAGACGTGTAGATCAGTTTTGTAAAGTTTTTAATTTGTTTTCTCTCTATTTGTGTACTGTTCTAATCAATAGTCTTGTTCGTTATGCATGATTGCTCCTAGATGCATGTGTGTTGATGTGTTGATCGAGTATAGACGGTGAGCATTACGTTGGTGATCAAGATCAATACTTTGAAGACCCAGATCACCAGGAGTTTGTTGATCAAGGAAAGTATTAGCATGGATCATCATTGTTGTCCTATTCACCGTGATAATTACAGTCATATACATGTGTCTACCTTGATAACCATAGTATTGTTACCTTGTTCCTTGTCACCTATGGGTTTATGCACTGGGTAGTTGATGCTAGTGCGCTATTAGAATCATGATCATGTAAACTGAATTAATTGAATATGCAATAAGATTAAAAGATGTCTTTTTTAGCAACATGGAACTAGGGGTTGGAGCATAGTTTTTTTTTGATGCTCTAAATCCTTCAACTTGGGTAATGATCTGTAAGTGTGACACCAGGACTTACCGTGCAACTATGAGGGCTACATGGCTCTGGTTTTAGTCAAGTATAGGTACTTTTTCTAGCTTGTTAGAGGTTACCAAAAGGCGTGATGGGGCCTGACGACTCGGGTGTATTGCGGCTTCTGTCCGAGTGTGTATAACCTGCGTGACCTTGTGCCACGACGAAGGGGGGCCCTACATTTGCTTGCTGTGTTCCTACCAGCCCTAACTTATTAGACGGAGTACTTTGAAAGACTTCATAGTGAAACTCTGCTCATTCACCTTGGTAGTGTCATGGGAGTAGTTAACCCGAGGAAATGGGAATCACGGCTCATAGTGAAAGTGCACAACCTCTGCAGAGTGTAAAACTGGTATACTAGCCGAGCTCACGGTCATGAGCGGCCTTGGACGTCTTATGGAATAGTTACTTTTGGGGTGATGTTATCTTGTTGCTAATTTATTGTTGCTATTCATTAATTATGTTTACTTTGATCATGAATTATGGGCTTATTCAACTTGTTGCTATCCAATTGCATAAAAGATGAGTAATTAAAAGCAAACTGCTGTTAAACCTGTGTCAACCTTTTGAGCCTCATGAACCCATGCTAGTCTTGTTGAGTACTACAAGTACTTACGCTTGTTTATTTTTCATACTTGGATAAAAATCCCGGATGGTTAACAGATGGTGATACTTATGAGGATTACCTAGAGGACTACTAGACTTGTGCTCCACCAGTCGACGTCCCTATGCTATGGAGCTACCATGAGAGTTATCTTTATTTTCCACTGTGTAATGACTTTGATATATTATTCGTGATGTAATAAACATTGGTTATGATACAATTTTTGCAATTTGTTGGCTTATGTGTGTGACTGATCCCTGGGCGCACATAAGTTTATGCATTCAATTTTATCCTTTGAATTGGGTGTGACAAATTGGTATCAGAGCCGTGTTGACTGTAGGACGCAAGCCTAGTTAGCACGGGACAAGCCTTAGCTTTGTTTATCTCTTTTACTTGTTGTTTTAATTTGCTACAAAGTTATGCTTATATCCTACCCATATCTATCGCAAAATGTTGATCTAATCTCAGCTCAATTCTTGTAGATGGCCCTCACCAAGCTCACCGCCCACAAGCGTGCCCTGCCACCGAAGAGGTACAGACAGAGGTTCTACTCCGGCAGGCGTGTTCCCGAAAACCTGGTGGAGATGCTGAGGAGCCCATGGAGGAGCCCGTTGAGGAGCCTTTGGAGGACAACCTCGATGACGTGCTCGAGGTGGAGCCCTTGGAGGAAGACCTTGGGGACGAACTCGAGGAGGTGGAGCAGCAGGGTGGCCAGGATGGTGCTGGCGACCCTGATGATGGAGATGATCGCGACGACTCCAACTACTCCGACAATCCCGATGGCTTCCCAGATGACAACAACAACAACAATGGTGGCCAACGTGGAAACCGCTTGGTGGCAAAGATGCACTATGGCCATGAGGGTGATGACTACTATCACCCATTGCTCCTCGACCTGGTGCACTGCTTCTACCCCAACGCCTCGATGTTGTACAAGATGGAGCACTGGACGCACCCTGACTACACCGACTTCTATGAGACGAAGGTGTACATCATGGAGAGGACTCGGGTGAAGACCATCCACCACGCTATCTCTGCCCGACTCTCCCTTACTACCGCCATCAAAGATGTAGCACGACAGGCCCTGCTGGTGCACCGTGACAAGAATTGGGACACCATCAAGTGGGAGACACACCGCTACCTCCCACGTCGTCAGAGTGGCCAGGCCAACTGCAGCATAGCCAGACCACTAAGGGAAGTGAACGCCAGACTTCAGCTTGCTTTGGAGTGTTTGGCCCAGACTAACACCGTCCTGGATCAGATGCTGGATGACCTGAATGCCAGGACAGAAGCTAACTTCAGGCTCACTTGGGCGGTTGACGAGTTGCGCACACAACTCGGTGCTGACCCCCCACCATCACCAAGGCTCCCAGCTGAGTCACCACCAAGGAACAGAGGTGGCCATGGAGATGCTCACACCCGCACCAACATCGACCCTTAGATGAGTTACCCCCATTTGTAATAAAAGACGCTAGTAGCGCAAAGTCGAGTCAAGTTTTCATGTCTTGTGAACTTTATGCTTAGTTGCTTATGATTATGAGATTTGGAGTTTGTAATGAGTGTTGAGATTATGAGCATGTCCGCAAATCTCTTTTATAAGTTTGAGTTAATGAATAAATAGTTTGGGTTGGTTATCTCAGTTTCTGGTAGTGCTGTTTTCAGACCCTTCTGTCTTAGTTATTTTGCCTATTTATTTATACATGACCAAAAATTGTGAAAAAATTATGTGAAAAACTAGACTGCTCTAGCTTTCTCTGGCCGCAAGAACCACCTCAATATCATTTGTGGTTTGGGAGAAACAATTGTCACAAGTTGAAGTTCCTGTGCTGTCTGTTACTCTGGAACAGATTCTGTTCAACTCTGTTTTTGACAAACTTAACAACATAATCTGTGAAGATGGCCTTAATAAAAGTTGTAGATTTTTTCTCAGGATTTCCAACCATGTATAGAACACCTCTGTTTGACGTTGGGAACTTTAGATATGACTATTTTTCTATACTGCTATTGCTGGATCTCGCCCAGAAATTTTCTGTTTCATCCTTTTGAAGTGATATTGTATTGGAAAAATTCTAAATCTCACTCATATGGTTTGACCAGCAGATGGCCAACACCAGGAGGAACACGAGGAGTGGTGGTGCACCTGAACCCAACATCAACGGCAATCCACCACCACCTCCTCCACCTCCCTCTATGGAACAGTTGATGATGATGCAAACTCAGCTGATGCAGCAGATGGCTCAGAACATTCAGTTGCTGCAACAGAACAATGGCAATGGGAATCCACCTCCTTCAGCTCGTGACAAGAGAAGAGAATTCTTGGAGGGACGTCCGCCTACCTTCAACCACTCCACTGATCCTCTCCAAGCAGACGACTGGCTACGTGCAATAGAGAGGTAGCTGGAGATCGCCCAATGCAATGAGACCGAGAAGGTCCTCTATGCTTCTGGGCAGTTGCAGGGCGCTGGTCTTGACTGGTGGGAGTCGTTCCGCTTCGGACGTGCTGCTGCCAACCCCATCACCTGGCAGTAGTTCCGTGATGGCTTCCGCAACCATCATGTGCCTGTTGGATTAATGAAGCTGAAGAAGAAGGAGTTCCTTTCTCTCAAGCAAGGAGCATGCTAGTTGCCGAGTACCGTGACAAGTTCATTCAGTTGTCGCGGTATGCCCCAAATAAAGTTGAAGATGATGCCAAGAAGCAGGAGCTCTTCTTGGAGGGGCTGAATGATCACCTCCAGTACCAGCTGCTCTCACACACCTTCGCTAGCTTCCAACAGTTGGTGGACAAGGCCTTGATCATCGAGGGCAAGCATCATGAGATGGATGAGAAGAAGAAGAGAGAGTTCCAGGGACAGCAGTCCGGAAGCAACACTCGCTTCCGCAATAATAATCAGCAGACTCATCAGCAACAACACTTCCAGGGACAGTCTGGATACAGGAACAATCACCAGAACCAGCAGCGTCCCCAATACCTGCAGCAAGGTGGCAACCAAGTGCCATGCCTTAGTGCTTCCAACAACATCCCCGTGAAGAACGACGCCCCCAACAAGTGTTTCCGCTGTGGCAAGGAAGGACATCTATCATATAATTGTCCTGAGAAGCAGAACCCCCAAGCCTCCCAGAAGCAGCACAACCAGCAGAGGGTGCCACCTCACACTGGAAAGGTGAACCATGTGTCGGTTGATACGGCACAGGAAGCGCCAGAGGTCATGATGGGTACGTTCAATGTCGACTCCATCCCCGCTATAGTTCTTTTTGATTGTGGTGCTTCGCATACTTTCATTTCGCACACATTTGTTAGAAAGCATGGTTTTCCCCTAAGTGTCATGAAGCATCCCATTATGGTTTCTTCACCGGGTGGGGTTATGCAAGCTACTCTCCAGTGTCTCCCGATTGCTATCTCATTAAGGGGGTAGAATTTAAGATAACCCCTACTGTGCTGAACACTGCCTGCATTGATCTTATACTGGGGATGGATTGGATGATGAAGAACAACACCAATATAGTACATCAGCTCAGAGAAGAAGTGCAGCCGGATGACTCAGTGGTGGATGAGTTTGAAGATGTGTTTCCAGATGAGCTGCCAGATATGCCACCTGACCGTGACATTGAATTTATTATTGAGTTATTACCTGGTACTGCACCTATAGCTAAACGTCCATATAGAATGGGGGTCAAGGAATTAGAGGAACTTAAGAAACAACTTAAAGAGTTGTCAGAAAAAGGTTTTATTCATCCTAGTTCATCACCATGGGGAGCTCCGGTTATCTTTGTTGATCAAAAGGATGGTAGTCAAAGGATGTGTGCTGATTACCGGTCTCTTAATGAGGTTACCATCAAGAACAAGTACTCGTTGCCTAGGATTGATGACTTCTTTGATCAGGTGAGAGGTGCTTGTGTGTTATCCAAGATTGATTTTCGTTTAGGCTATCATCAATTGAAGATTCATGCCTCTGACATACCTAAGACAACATTCACAACTAGGTATGGGTTATATGAGTATACAGTGATGTTCTTTGGTTTGACTAATGCACCTGCCTACTTCATGTACCTGATGAACATGGTGTTCATGGAATTCTTGGACAAGTTTGTTGTGGTGTTCATTGATGATATCTTGATCTACTCCAAGAATGAGGAAGAGCATGCTGAGCATCTAAGATTGGTTTTGCAGAAGCTCAGAGAACACAAGCTGTATGCCAAGCGAAGCAAGTGTGAGTTCTGGTTGAGAGAAGTTGCTTTTCTGGGTCATATTGTTTCCAATGGTGGAATTTCTGTAGATCCAAGCAAGGTGGCAGATGTGTTGAATTGGAAGCCACCAACTGATGTGACTGGGATTCGTAGCTTTCTTGGTTTAGCTGGTTACTACCGGAGGTTCATCAAAGGATTCTCCAGGCTTGCGAAGCCGATGACTGCCTTGCTAGAGAAGAATGCCAAGTTTGTATGGTCTGAGACGTGCCAAGCTAGTTTTGAGGAATTAAAGAAGAGATTGACCACAGCCCCTGTGTTGGTTTTGCTAGACCTGAGCATGAAGTTCTCCATCTATTGTGATGCTTCTCGTCTAGGTCTTGGTTGTGTTCTCATGCAAGAAGGAAGAGTTGTAGCATATGCATCAAGGCAGCTGAGGAAGCATGAGCTGAATTATCCCACTCATGACTTAGAGCTAGCAGCTGTGGTGCATGCTCTAATGATCTAGAGGCATTATCTAATTGGACATAAGTGTGACATCTATACTGATCACAAGAGCTTGACGTATATCTTCACTCAGTCAGAGCCGAACTTGAGGCAACGCCGTTGGTTGGAGCTGATAAAGGACTATGACTTGGAGGTGCACTATCATCCAGGCAAAGCAAATGTTGTGGCCGATGCTCTTTGTAGGAATGGTTATGCTAATGAGATTCGGACAACACCTCTGCCAGCAGAGTTGTGTGCAGAGATGGAGCGTCTCAACTTGGGATTTGTGATCAATGCTGTTGAGATGGTGGTTGAACCCACATTGGAGCAAGAGATATGTAAGGCTCAGCTAGAAGATGAGAAGCTCAAAGAGATAGCAGAGAATATCTTGGTTGGAAAGTCACCAGGCTTCAGGTTAGATGAGAATGAAACCTTGTGGTTTGGAAAAAGACTCTGTGTACCTGAAATAAAGTCTATCCGTGATACTATACTGCGAGAAGTTCATGAGTCAGCATACTCTATACACCCAGGGAGTACCAAGATGTACTTGGATCTGAAGGAGAAGTACTAGTGGGTTGGACTGAAGCATGATGTGGTAGAATATGTAGCAATCTGTGATACCTGTCAAAGGGTTAAAGCTAAACATCAGAGGCCTGCAAAATTGTTACAACCACTGAAGATACCTAAGTAAAAGTGGGAAGAAGTCGGTATGGACTTCATAGTTGAACTGCCCCGTACTGTTTACACCAAAATTTGGTAAGCTTGCCCAGATATGGAAAGAATTAGCCGATCTTGTCAAAAACAAGAAGATCTCCTAACCGGCTGGAAATATCAATTTAATATATTTGGGAAATACATGAGATTCAAGAGCTTCTTGCGTGATGATTTTATAGTCGATAAAAGTGTACGGAAGGAAGCTGATAATTTAATTAAAGAATGAAGCCAAGTCAGGGGATGGATGTCAAGCCAGAAAGGAAGATACGTGCATATATTCAGTATTTGCACGGACGGCCGAATATATATAGTACTCGGCCACGTATATATTTCTATTTTGATTCAGCTGATATATGGATGGATATATATTACTTCGTGGCCAAGAGATACAGCAACGTTTTGATTCAGTTGGCCATGGAGACGTGAAGCTTCTTAACTAAAATAGAGTCCTATACAAAGGAAGAAAGCCACGACAAGTATCTAAATTAGGAATAAGGAATATTATATTCGGTTTAGATTGTTAGCTTGTTACGTGGTATTTTGTTTAGGTACCTTGTACACAAAGTCCGCTAATCCTATAAATAAAGGGTCAAGACAAATGTAATCTCCCCCAATACGTCAATCAATACAACGATAGTTTTTTTTTTCTGGCCATCGGCCAAAAAACCCTAGGAGTAGGAGTAACGTAGAATCGGCGAGTTCTTCGAGAAGTTGGGTGTCATCCGATGGGCGCAGGTTTGCTGTAAGTACCGTCACGCTTGTGTTTATCATGTACTGTTAGTACGATACTGGCTCGTGTAGCATTGCTAGATGGATTCAATTAGTTATCGATCCTCGTTTGATCTAGGTCATGCTTAGACTGAATTGATGGTTAGTTATCGGCTCTAATTAACTTGGCATGTTAGTTAGATTTATTAAGTTACCGATGTTGTTTATGATTATTTATTGTTTATTTATTTTAAGCATCATCAAATTGTCCAATCTTGATCTATTCTCGTCGGCTTAAATCTTTTACATCTATCTTGCTTATATGAACATTAATTGAAAATCAGGTTTAGGCAAGTAGATCTATTTGTCATTAGCCGATTAGTTCAGATCTTGATTGTGTATAGGTCGTACTCAAGTAATAAAGTAAATTGTGTAGAGAGTCTTTGATTAATAGATCTAATCGTTAGCTTATATCATGCGCTGCAACGATCCGGTCGATCCCCTTGACATAAACGACGGGTTAGGTAGATTAGTCAAAGAGTCAAAGTATCGTTTACTTTATAGATTTGTATGTTGTCTATACTTCAGATCGGTTGTTCAGCCGATATTGTTTGAGCTTGTTTGCTGCATGTTGTATTCTTCTGATGTTCTCTATGCATTGTCTTGTGTTTCGGATCATGATAAGGTTGATTCAAGTGTATTAATTAGCTCCAATGATCTGGTCGATCCTAATTAATAGACGTGATAGGTTAAAATATGTTTCGGCGCATAAGACAATGTATGAATTAGATCTGTGTAATATAATTTGGTTTCATTTATGTTTACCTCTAAATCATTTAAATAAGGAATCGGATGTTCTTGTCAAATCCATACAATCGATTCGTGCGATCGGATGTCGGCTCTCTAGCTGATGGCCTGCTAAGAAGGCCTATTGGGCCAGATATCTGTAACTACTCGGGACACACCAGTGGTTCCGCATTGTGTTACTGATCGACTCTTTTTTCTTGTCAATTGCAGGTCAAATTGATTGGCACGCTTGGAGATTCATAGGTGCTCATCCACGCCGATTGTCGAAGCTACCTGGGTCTGTTCGCCCCGTGCTCCGCAAGACCATTCCGGCTTCGCTGGTGTACTGAGCGCGGATCAGATTTCGCGTCAACACATTTTTTGGCATGCTCGGTGGGACCACAATCATTTGATGAAGAAGTCGGCTGGATCAAAAATTCAGACGACAAGTCGAGAAGATCAGAAGTTTTGCCGTTGTATTTCACCACGCAAGGAATGTTGCATCGGCAAAAAAAAAGAAGAAAAATACTATATACCCATGTGTGCCGTATTTATTCAGAGAGAAACAGATGAGAGTTATTAATCCATATGTGCAAGGCACATCTTGGGATTTGAGAAGGAACATACGCACACATGTGAGATGATGGCCGATGCACGTGATTTGTTCGGATGGTTATTCTGGGCTGATGACCTCTGATGGAGTAAAATCGGCTGTTTTTAGAAATCGGATGTTCTATGGTGTAATCCGCTACTGACCTTGCGGTTCAGCGCCTCACACACAAATCCAAAGGAAGCAACGAGGGAGTAGCAAAGCCGATGCATCAATAATAAAAAATCAGAAATCAAGATGCTAAGGGAGAACTGATGGAGAAAAGAGGGAGCATCGATTGGTCTTATCGGAAGTCTATAATGAATCGAGAAATCAGTATTAACTGATGGGATTATTTTATTGGCTAAATGGCCGATCTTAATTCAACAACAATTCAAGATCGGACTCAAGAGTATTTTTTGGTGAAAAGCTGTGTTGCCAGAAGAGTTCATGACCCCCTGCCGACTCGTCTTTCCATCGGGTCGGCACAAAAGCCAGTCGGCAGAGGCGAAAAATAAATGGCAAGAGCCACACTTAAGTCTGCAGCTCGTGGGTATAACAGCTTGATCGATCGACGAATTAGAAGATGTGCACCCCGAGGGTATATGAAAGCCAGCTGGAAATTAAAATTAAGTTGGCTTATAAAAGGAAGTTAGCTATCGGTAAGTTGATTGCCGTCGCCAATGGAGTCGTGACGACGGAAAAAGCTACGATCAGCCAAGAAAATTACTTCCTCATAATTATCCAGATTTTGAAGGGAATTGTTATATTGATCGAATAGAGTCATCATCAGTTGATGATTGTTATGGCCGGGTTTAAATATTCTGGCCAATTGAGAAGCCATACGAAAAGGAGCCAGAAGGTAAATACGAATCCAGGTTCAGCTTATTAAAAAGAAAATACACCTACAAGTGAGAAGCATAGTACTAATAGCCGATCAGCTCTGAGCTAGAAAAGAGAAGACAATCGGCTAATGGAATTGGTTATTTCGGAGACGGATCTGGTGTGCATGTACTGGATTATTTTTGTTGCTGCCGAAATCATAAAGAACCACTTCAAATAACTTAGTGCGCCAAATATACAAGATAGATTGTGTCGGTTGTTCGGCAAAGGTGCAGATCATCTTTCGAGGACCTGGATCTCCGTTGTTTATTTCAATCGGCTAGTGAACAGTCGATTCACCAAAATATCGAAGCTGATAATCGTGCTTATTGATTCGATAGCCGATTACAGATGACTTGGGGGACCGGTTCCCGATCGGCTAAAACAGAAGTTCAATTAATCGGCTCAAAAGAATATTTATGGTAAACTGCAGGCTGACTGTTATCTTGGGCAGAAAAGCACAGTAAAATTCTAAAAAGTGGTAGACAAACATTACTATCAATCCTGGTGTGGCAGCCGTTTTGCTTGGTGGGTCATCATGATGTTATGGTTATGCCATCCATATTCTTCTACACTAAATGAGAAAAAGGAAAAGCCGATAACATCAGTGAAAGCCGATCGGCCAGATCATAATGGCCGATCACAATCAAAGCGCCGATCTTATCCTTGGTTTTGATTCGTAAAGGTTCGGTAAAGAAGTATTCTTTTGGTCACTAAAATGGGTCATTCAGTGGAGACATGATCGGCTCAAAGGCATCAAACCCGTGGAGCTTTTATATCTCAAGTGGAGGCGCTGCATGGGTAAACCGATTGGGAAATATGGATATATTATTTGGCTTTGCATGCAACGGGAGATCAAAGAGAGAGAGTTGCATCGCCACTTGATGGGAAAGAAAGGCCATTGGATGTCGCTGCTGCTGTTTTGTCCTGCTGAATGTGAGATGGTCTAGCTATTGGATGTGTCAGGATTAATCAATGAAAATTGGAGTTTCCATGCAGTACGAAGATTGTTTCCAGATGCATAGCTGACCGATCCGATTACTCGAGCTGACGCTCTGTGCACACCATCAGCTCTGTTACGTGATCCCATATCCAAAAGAGAGCAAACAGCAGAGTACTTGACTATCACGAGGGGAGATAGAAGAGCTACATAGTGATCGATCTGTTTTCAGTAAGAGAATTCAGTAACCTGACAGCCGATAGAAGACCAATCGGCTAATAGCCAATATACTGCTACGGCATATGCATGGATTTATGCTGAAGCGTGAACCATAATGGGCTGATTATTAGAATGGAAAAGCCTCAGGTTCGTCGACTAGGAGCAGTCGAAGGGATATGGCAAGTCTCCAGGCCGCTCGCGATTACTCGAAGGTCGATTGGGTTACACTCTATCGGACGCAGGAAGAAGCATATAATCGTGCTGCTTCTAAATAGCCGATTATGACTGCAGACTTGGGGGGCCAGTTCCAAATCGGCTAAAAGCAGATGGACAGCTAGAAATATCATGTTTTGGGGAAGCGACCCAGATGAACATGCCACCGGAGCGACAACATGATTATCCAAATCCGGAACTGACTTGGAGGAGGGCCCTCACGTTATAAGTAAGAATGTTTTGTCTCCACCTTATTGAAATAATTATTAGTTACTCTGCCTTATGTTTTGCTCGTAGCTAGTTTACAACTTATTGTTCTCTGAAATTTGAGTTTGTTGCTAAGATTATCATATTTAAACTTGAAACTTAGTGGTTTGCAAATGCATAATCCTTGTCTAAATTGTTGTAAGATATAATATGATACTGTAGAATTTGCTATGATTTTGTTCTGCGAGAAACTTGACAGCCGGAGATTTCATTTTTAAAAAAATATATACTAAAATTCAAAAGTTCCTCAATGATATGCTTATAATCACATTGAGTTTTATCAAATTATTGAGAACCGAGTAGAAATTCTTTTCATGCACTCATGATCAAGATCCACGTACACTCCATATATAAATATGCTAACTCTTACACTGAGGGTTACGTAAAATCATGCCGTCCATCCACTAAATAAATTTGAAACTCCATCGTTGTGCCATAATCATACTTTCTCTTAATTTTCTTTTGCTGATATAGAAGATATGGGCTACGCAAAAAAAAAGAGAGAGAAAGAAAAAATATATAATAAAAGAGAGAAAATAATGGGTACAAAGATACCCGCTTGAGAGAAAACAATGGGTATAAAAATGTCCGCTTGAGAGAAACAATGGGTATAAAGCTGGCCGCCAGTGAGGGATAGCCCATATATTCTAATTGATGCAAAGAGAGAGTGTCATATAAAGAGGAGTTCAAAAAAATTTTGGAAATTTTCGCACTTGCACGTCTTGATCTTAGTGTGTGGTCTGTATTTTTTTTATCCAGTTTTTGACTTGGCAAAATTATGTGACAACTGAGAATGTCATTTGAGGAGCTTGTCTTTATTTATAAAATCTTCAAAAACCTCCAGGAAGAGAGATGATCAAAGAATAAAAAAATAGCAGTTCCATATAGTTGTTCTATCTTACAACCGCTCAAGACTCGAAAAGCCAAAAGCACCACATGGATTAAGGAAAAGGGTGAATGAATGCTAACTCATTCAATACAAGGAATAATATTTTGTTGTACGCATGATGCTATGGAAATATAATCGTCATTATAGCAACTTCTAATTATTCATCATGGAAATATAATCGTCATTGTAGCAACTTCTAATTATTTTTGAGATGACCGAAGTTGGAAGAAAAAGGAGTTGATGATTATTTATGTGATGAGTTCTAATTCGGCCAGCACAAGATCGAAGTGAAGTTTATCAGACCAGAATAGTTCGAAGCATGAAATTTCATACTCCGAACTAGGGGACCTGTGTTTACACGAAAATTTGATAAGCTTGCCCAGATTTGGACGGAATTAGCCGATCTTGTCAAAAACAAGAAAATCTCCTAATTAAGAAATATTTTGCGAACCGGCTGGAAATATCAATTTAATATATCTGGGAAAGACATGAGGTTCAAGAGCTTCTTGCGTGATGATTTTATAGTCGATAAAAGTCTACGGAAGGAAGCTGATAATTTAATTAAAAAATGAAGCCAAGTCTGGGGATGGATGTCAAGCCAGAAAGGAAGATACGTGCATATATTCAGTATTTGCACGGACGGCCGAATATATATAGTACTCGGCCACGTATATATTCCTATTTTGATTCAGTTGATATATGGATGGATATATATTACTTCGTGGCCAAGAGATACAACAACGTTTTGATTCAGTTGGCCATGGAGACGTGAAGCTTCTTAACTAAAATAGAGTCCTATACAAAGGAGGAAAGCCACGACAAGTATCTAAATTAGGAATAAGGAATATTATATTGGGTTTAGTTTGTTTGCTAGATACGTGGTATTTTATTTAGGTACCTTGTACATAAAGTCCGCTGACCCTATAAATAAAGGGTCAAGGCAAATGTAATCTCTTTCAATACGTCAATCAATACAATAACAGTTCCTTTTTTCCGGCCACCGGCCAAAAAAACCTAGGAGTAGGAGTAACGTAGAATCGGCGAGTTTTTTGACAAGTTGGGTGTCATCCGGTGGACGCAAGCTTGCTGTAAGTACCGTCACGTTTGTGTTTATCCTGTACTGTTAGTACGATTCTGGCTCATGCAGCATTGTTAGATGGATTCGAGTAGTTATCGATTCTCGTTTGATGTAGGTCATGCTTAGACTGAATTGAGGGTTAGTTATCGGCTCTAATTAACTTAGCATGTTAGTTTGATTCATTAAGTTACCGATGTTGCTTATGATTATTTATTGTTTATTTATTTTAAGCATCATCGAATTGCCCAATCTTGATCTGTTCTCGTCGGCTTAAATCTTTTGCATCTATCTTGGCTATAGGAACATTAATTGAATATCATGTTTAGACGAACAGATCTGTTTGTCATCAGTCAATTAGTCTAGATCTTGATTGTTTATAGGTCGCACTGAAGTAATAAAGTAAATTGTGTAGAGAGTCTTTGATTAATAGATCTAATCATTAGCTTATATCATGGGTTGCAATGATCTGGTCGACCCCCTTGGCATAAGCGACGGGCTAGGTAGATTAGTCAAAGAGTCAAAGCATCGTTTATTTTATAGACTTGTATGTTGCCTATACTTCAGATCTGTTGTTCAGCCGATACTGTTTGAACTTATTTGTTGCATGTTATATTCTTCCGATCTTCTCTATGCATTGTCTTGTGTTTCGAATCATGTTGAGGTCGATTCAAGAGTATCAATTAGCTGCAACATTCCGGTCGATCCTAATTAATAGACGTGATAGATTAAAATATGTTTCGGCGTATAAGACAATATATGAATTATATTTGTTTAATATAATTTGCTTTCATTCATGTTTACCTCTGAATCAGTTAAATAAGGAATCGGATGTTCTTTTCAAATCCATACAATCGATTCGTACGATCGAATGTCGGCTCTCTAGCCGATGGCCTGCTAAGAAGGCCCATTGGGCCAGATATCTGGAACCACTCGGGACACACCAGTGGTTCCGCATTGTGTTACTGATCGACTCTTTTTCCTTGTCATTTGCAGGTCAAATTGACTGGCACGCTTGGAGATTTATCGGTGCTCATCCACGCCGATTGTCGAAGATAGCTGGGTCTGTTTGTCTCATGCTCCACAAGACCATTCCGTCTTTGCTGGTGTGCTGGGCGCGGACTAGATGTCGCGCCAACACATACTCAGAGAGGTTATGATTCAATCTGGGTAATTGTGGATCGGCTGACTAAAGTTGCTCATTTCCTTCCAGTCAAAACCACTTATGGAGGGCCAAAACTAGCATAATTGTATATGGAAAGAATTGTGTGTCTACATGGAGTTCCAAAGAAAATTGTATTTGACAGAGGTACTCAATTCACCTCACATTTCTGCCAGAAGATACATGAGTCCCTGGGTACTAAGTTGAATTTCAGCTCTGCATATCACCCCCAGACCGATGGCCAAACTGAACGGATTAACCAAATTTTGGAAGATATGTTGAGAGCTTGTGCTTTACAGTATGGAACGAGTTGGGATAAGAGTTTGCCTTATGCAGAGTTCTCTTATAACAACAGTTATCAGAAGAGCTTCAAGATGTCACCTTTTGAGGCCTTGTATGAACGTAAGTGCAGGACACCCTTGTTTTGGAATCAGACAGGAGAAAGTCAAGTGTTTGAACCTGATGTGCTGAGAAACGCAGAAGAACAAGTTCAGACGATAAGAGAGAACTTAAGGATAGCACAATCTCGACAGAAAAGCTATGCTGACACACGGAGAAGAGACCTAGCCTTTAATGTGGGCGACTTTGTGTATTTTAAAGTGTCTCCAATGAGAAGTGTGAAAAGGTTCAACAATAAAGGGAAGTTATCCCCAAGATATATCGGTCCCTTCAAGATCCTAGAGAGACATGAAGAAGTGGCCAATCAGCTTGAACTACCAGAAAGTTTAGCAGGTGTCCATGATGTGTTTCATGTGTCTCAACTAAGGAAGTGTCTGAGTGCCAGAGGAGCAGATACCTATGGAGGAGATTGTGTTCAAGGAGAATCTCACCTATGAGGAACATCCAGTCAAGATATTGGAAACCGCAGAAAGGGTTACAAGAAGTTGGCTCATAAAAATGTGCAAGGTGCAGTGGCATCGGTACTCAGGAGAAGAAGCTACCTGAGAAAGAGAGGAAGATCTCAGAGAAAAGTACCAAGAGCTGTTTGAGTAAGCACTATCCGAATCTCGAGGACGAGATTAATCTTAAGGGGGGTAGAATTGTAACACCCAAAATTTGCATCATTTTTTAAATAGAGGGAATTGATTTAATTATGCAATTATTTGATCATTCAAGTATAGGAAAATAATATTTTTCGAGAAATAAAAACAAATATAGGATGCACACATGTATGTTGCATTCATGCTGGAGCATATATTTTTGTACTGCTTGATTTGTATATAAGTTCAAATATTTGAATCTCCATTGAAAAGCATATCTGAAAATCTATTTTGAAAATAGAAAGGGGTAAAACCCTCCCCCTCCCTGTTCTAGCCCGAGGCCTGCTACTACCTCCCTGTTCCAGCCCAGCCCAAGTGCAGAGGCCCAGTCGGCCTGTCCTCCTTTGCACAGCAAGCATCCCCCACCCTCCCTCTATTTTGGGCCCGAGGCCGAAGCTCTCGACCACGCCGGCCCAGCCAGCAACGACGCACAGGCATCCCCTTGTCCCTCTGTTTCCCTGACAGCCCGACCCCGCGTCACTGTCCCACTGACCCGGAGACCCCACATGGCAGTGACCGCACCCCACCTTCCTTCTTTATCTCCAGACCTCCCAAAAGATAGAGCCGCCACCGGGATTTCCCCGATACGCCGGCAGGAGCGAGCACTCACGCGTGTCTCTCCCCTCTGCGTCACCACTAGGACGAGCCCACACGTCAGCGACGCGCTCACCTTTCCTTTCATCAACCACCGGCGCCTTCCAAAAATGGAGCCGCCGCCTTCCTTGTTGCCGCCGGCAAACCCCCTCCCCGAATCCTTCCCCTTTCCATAGTTCGAGCGCTCCGGGGCTATATAAGCCGTGCCGAGTCCCTCCGCTACCCTGCCAACCCTAGCAATCGGCACACCCGAGCCCGAGCACAGCATGCCGAGCCGCCGCCGCCGGAGCTTCTTTCCGCCGCCAAGCATAGTTCGTCGAGCACGCGGTTTTTTCGTCGCCGTAAGCCCCTTCTCGTGCATCTGCTCGATCTCCCGAAGCCTCCAGGCCCTTCTTCCCCTCGGATTATGCACTGACGTGCCCTCACCGCCGTCGCAGGATCCCGCCACCCGCCTCCGCGCGTTGCCAGACTCACTTGAGCCGCCTCCGTCTTCCCAGGTGCCATAGGTGAGCTCGCGAGCCCACCCGCTATCTCCCGGACCTCTTCCCGTGTTAAATGGCGACCTGTAGATCGATTCCAAGAAGCGCCGCCCGCCTCCGGCAATGGCGCCGCCGCGCCGGCACTGCTCCAGCCGGAACGCCGCCGCCCATCCCTTGAATCTAATCTGAATCATCCATTTTAAATTTGACGGCCAGGATAGCTGCATACCCCTTCGTCGGGTGATTTTGCAAAAGAAACCCTCTCTATTTTTATTATATAACCTGCAGTACATTACGCATTCTTTAGTTTACGCTTTCCAGTTTAGAAAGCGTATAGTCTCGGTTTGGCTCAGAAATCTGTTTTCAGTTATTTTCAGAATTGTCACTAGATTTGTTTTAATCATAACTTTTATGTTTTAGATCCGATTTGAATGATTCGAATTATGTTAGATTAGTAATTTAGAGATCTAACTGTTGATGCCACTATTTTATATATTATTAACTTTTAAAATTTGAGATTATATTTAATCTATTACTTTTCAATTGTAAATCTTGTTTAATTCATATCCTCGCCGTTTTAAGTCCGATTTGTGCAAACTTTATATCGATGTGATCGTAGAGACGTGTAGATCAGTTTTGTAAAGTTTTAAATTGTTTTCTCTCTGTTTGTGTACTGTTCTAATCAATAGTCTTGTTCGTTATGCGTGATTTCTCCTGGATGCGTGTGTGTTGATGTGTTGATCGAGTATAGACGGTGAGCATTACATTCGTGATCAAGATCAATACTTTGAAGACCCGGATCACCAGGAGTTTGCTGATCAAGGCAAGTATTAGCATGGATCATCCTTATTGTCCTATTCACCGTGATAATTACATTCATATGCATGTGTCTACCTTGATAACCATAAGTGCTACCTAGTATTGTTACCTTGTTCCTTGTCACCTATGGGTTTATGCATTGGGTAGTTGATGCTAGCGCGCTATTGGAATCATGATCATGTAAACTGAATTAATTGAATATGCAATAAGATTAAAAGATGCCTTTTTAGCAACATGGAACTAGGGGTTGGAGCATAGTTTTTTGATGCTCTAAATCCTTCACCTTGGGTAATGATCTGTAAGTATGACACCGGGACTTACCGTGCAACTATGAGGGCTACATGGCTATGGTTTTAGTCAAGTATAGATACTTTTTCTAGCTTGTTGGAGGTTACCAAAAGGCGTGATGGGGCCTGACGACTCGGGTGTAGTGCGGCTTCTGTCCGAGTGTGTATGACCTGCGTGACCTTGTGCCACGATGAAGGGGGCGCTACATTTGCTTGCCGGGTTCCTAGCGGCCCTAACTTGTTAGATGGAGTACTTTGAAAGGCTTCATAGTGAAACCCTGCTCACTCACCTTGGTAGTGTTATGGGAGTAATTAACCCGAGCAAATGGTAATCACGGCTCATAGTGAAAGTGCACAACCTCAGCAGAGTGTAAAGCTGGTATACTAGCCGAGCTCACGGTCATGAGCGGCCTTGGACGTCTTATGGAATAGTTACTTTTGGGGTGATGTTATCTTGTTGCTAATTTATTGTTGTTATTCATTAATTATGTTTACTTTGATCATGAATTATAGGCTTATTCAACTTGTTGCTATCCAATTGCATAAAAGATGAGTAATTAAAAGCAAACTACTGTTAAACCTGTGTCAACCTTTTGAGCCTCATGAACCCATGCTAGTCTTGTTGAGTACTACAAGTACTTACGATTGTTTATTTTTCATATTTGGATAAAAATCCCGGATGGGTAACAGATGGTGATACTTATGAGGATATCCAGAGGACTACTAGACTTGTGCTCCACGAGTCGACGTCCCTGTGCTATGGAGCTACCGTGAGAGTTATCTTTATTTTCCGCTGTGTAATGACTTTGATATATTATTCGTGATGTAATAAGCATTGGTTATGATACAATTTTTGCAATTTATTGGCTTATGTGTGTGACTGATCCCTGGGCGCACATAAGTTTATGCATTCAATTTTATCCTTTAAATTGGGTGTGACAGTACCCTGTTCGACCGTTGCATTTGTTTGATTCTTGCGAAGACAACTGCACGGCTATGAATCCGAGAGATAACTTAGTGCCAGTGCACCCAGGTTGTGGTACCCTATAAGTGGTTTGCGCACTTGTGTTCTTTCCTGTGTCGCTCCCTTCTGATGCCCCATCTTTTGCCGTGGCATGTGCGTTAGAAGAAGTAGACCACCACCCTTTGATGTTTCTTGCTCTTCGTTCGCGTTTAGCCCACTTTGTACGATCCCGCCTTGTCCGTAGCGATTGGGTCAAAGACCGGACTAACACTTTTTAGTTCGCGAAGCCTTGGTCGATGTTAAGATCTTGGGCCTGTACGAGTTGACCCAATAGACCGCTTAAAACCATCTTCACTAAAGATGTGACCGAGAGTATGATTTGGATGTGCCTAGATAACCCCTCTCTCCCTCTTGATTCTTGGTGTTTAAGCCCTTGTATGATTGTACCCGTTTGAACCACAGCCTCAGTACCCTACAAATGGATTAAACACTCGTACTATCTTGTGCAACATTTCTTATCAATAATCACTCGTTCTTCTCTTTTGCTTGGCCCATCCTCCGATTCCTGCCACCTCCATGACACCCGAATCGGAAGATTGTTGACGGTCGCTAACACCCTATTTTACTGTCAACATTTCACCCATAATCAAGGTAAAACCACATGAAAAGCAAAGAACTCACTTTGAAACTCACCTAGTTCCACATGTCCTTGGAGAAATATTGTGTATGCAGGAAAAATGGTGAAAACAGGCAAAAACGAAGCAAACCAAGATAGCTTGACACCTCAGCTGCCACATGGGAGCCAGAGGGGGGCGCCCGCCCTACCACATAGGGCGCCCGCCCTATGAAAACTGCCAATTGGATATGCCACCTCATGGATCCGTGTGCCATCCTCCCAAATGGCCTATGGAACATTGATTCAACATCAATGGCTCAGAAATAAGTCACGAGGATCCGGTGGCACTATCAACAGGGCACCCGCCCTATCCAAACTGGGTGCCATGTCCACAATCCGAGGGAAGGCCCCCAGGAGTCATCCAAGCCATCAAATGAAGTCGGTTTTCATCCAATGGTGATCAAGTGGTGTGCCATGGATTGAAGGACCCACATGTCATCCTCCCGGGGGTCACAAACCGCCAAATCAGGGCACTAATCGACCTTTCAACCGCCATAGAGGAGGAAGGAGGGCCGTTGGATGCAAGGAGGTGCATCCAAGGGGGCGCCCGCCCCCTAGGAGGGTGCCTGCCCTGCCTCTTCGCACCACCGACCTCCAAGACCCCT
This sequence comes from Eremochloa ophiuroides, assembly GCA_038502445.1. Taxonomy (NCBI): domain Eukaryota; kingdom Viridiplantae; phylum Streptophyta; class Magnoliopsida; order Poales; family Poaceae; genus Eremochloa; species Eremochloa ophiuroides. The sequence goes on from JAHLJS010000008.1 coordinate 20,990,157, forward strand.
ACAAGTACCCCTGGAGCTCTCCTACACTATAAATAGAACCAGTTTTCACACTTGTAAAGCAGAAAAACCTCTAGAGAATCACTAGAGATTCAGCTCAGAGTTAGAAGTAGTTCCTTTCTCTCTCAAGCGAAGCTCTACTCATAGGAATAGTGCTAGCTAGAGAAGAGTAGAGTAGTGAGAGAGAAGTCAGGAGAAGGAGGAAGTCTGTGGAGGTGCCGGGCTTGTCGGCGGCCTCTTCTGCAGTGTTCTTCACTCTTATTGGTAATAAAGATCCCCATCTTCATTTATTTATTGTTATACTTTAAGCAGCTGTATACTTGCTCATTGCTTGGTTAGAGTTCTCTAATTCTTTGGCCAGAGTTAGAGTGGTAAGTTTTATAGATTAAGCACGGTGCTTACGCTATAGCTTACCCTTGAGTGTCGCTAGGCCCACAGATAGTAGTGGCAGGTTCTAGGTGGTGACAGCCCTAGAATCCTCTGGATTCCACCATGTTCGGTCTAGTTCTCGGTATAAGCGTAGGGCTTGTAGATGTACGGGGCCTAATCAGTTGAACCCTAGCGAGTTTAGGACTTTGCGTGCCCCGGGTATAGCAGACTCTTTAGTATAACAAACAATTGATCTTTTGCTGAGTTAGAGTTCTCCCATAAACTCCAGAGCTACTTAAATTTTTCCTAGTGTGTTTTCCACCTTAGTCATACTTCATTGATTTATCCTTACTAAGTTTGTTATCCTGTTTATCCATATCTAGATCCTTGATATCAGATCCTAAGAATCACAAACCCAGCCTTCCTTTGGGAAAATATAAATTCGACACCTAGTACTCCCAGGTAATGTGCTACATGATAGTTCTATGCGCTTGTAGAATTCCTTCACCTATCCTATAGAGCTACCCATAGCATTTTTGGCGCAGTTGCTAGAGATAACTTTATTCCTAGTAGCAACGTTAGAAGTGTCAACAACCACATACTTTGAGCATAGAGATTGACAACCCCAGTGATTGCGTTGAGAAGTATTGTTACTGCTAAAGGATAGATTTGGCTACACTCTTTTGATAGTGTTAGTAACTGTCAACAAGCATTTTTGGCGCCGTTGCCGGGGAAGGCAACTGTTGAATTCCTCTGATTTGAGTGAAGTCTAGATGGTTATCCCTTGAATCACGAATATGGACGAAAGGACCATCCATGAATTCTCTGCACCTTCTGCTGCTAATATAGCAACAGGCCCTGGTGTCATCGAGGCGAACACTCAGTTTGAGTTAAAGCCTGCATTGATCACAATGGTTCAAGCTAGCCCATTTTGTGGCAAAGCTCATGAGGATGCTAATGCACACCTCCAACACTTCTTAGAGATATGCAGCACCTGTACCATTAAAGGAGTAACCCCAGACGCAATTCGTTTGCGACTCTTTCCTTTCTCCTTGTTAGGAAAAGCCAAGCAATGGTTCTATACGAACCGAAATGATGTCGACACATGGGAAAAGTGTTCTAACTCTTTCCTAGTAAAATTCTTTCCTCTAGGCAAGACCAATGCTCTTCGCAATAAGATCTCTAGTTTCCAACAACAAACCGATGAATCAATTCCCGAGGCTTGGGAACGAGTGCAAGAGTTATGTCGCTGCCTGTTCACACCATGGTATGGAAGATTGGCTCTTGATCCAAAACTTCTACCATGGATTAACCCCTCTTTATAGAAGCCATCTAGATGCTGCCGTTGGTGGAGCATTCTTTTCTCTTAAAATTACAGATGCAAAGGCTTTGATCTAGAAGATGGTGTTCAATCAAGGATGGAACGAGTAACGTCTGCAACCGCGCAAGCGAGGTATGCATTCTTTAAAGGAAGCTGACATGATTGTAGCTAAAGTAGACCTACTAGCCAAGAGGCTAGAAAATTGCAAGAAGATGCGTGCACCTGAGACCATAGAGCCTCACATGACGTGTGAAGTCTGTGGAGAAGTTGGTCATTCCGGACTCTATTGTCCTAAGACACATGAAGACCTCAACTTCATCAGCAATGATAACAGTTTTCGCTCTTCAAATCAAGGATGGACTCAGCGCTCCAATTCTCAAGGTAACACTTTCAATTCTTCGCAACGTCCAAACAATCAAGGTAATAACTATCCTTCTCTTAAAGATTTTGTCTATGGTTAAGGTAGAATGACTGATAGCATAAACGAGAAGCTTCATGCTAATGATAGGATGCTAGATAGCATAAATGCTAAATTAGATGATTTCTCTTCTGCAATTAAGAATCAACTTAGTTTCAATAAGATGCTTGAAACCCAATTAGCACAACTAGCTTATGCAATTCCATCTTTTGAAAAAGATAGAATATCAGGAAAGCCTGAAACATGGAATCTGCTAATCTTGTTACTATTAGTTATCATGGCTATGGACTAGATGGATGGAATTTTCCAACTAAAAAGGGAGATTTTGGAACCCCTGTCACATCTTGTTCTATTCAATCTCAAAAGTTCCATAATGCTATATGTGATCTACGATCTAGCATTAACATCATGTCTAAAGAACATTATGAAAAGCTATTCTACACTGAGCTAGTACCAACTTCTGCATATGTGCAATTAGCTGATCAAACAACTTGATACATAGAAGGAGTACTTTGTGATGTTCTAGTAAAAGTAAGAAACAATTTTGTTCCTGCCGATTTCATGATTTTAGACATAGGTAATAGGGACAACTGACCCCTCATTCTTGGCCGACCTTTCTTGAATACTGTAAATGCATGTATATTTGTTGGTAGTGGTAGCATGAATTTCTATATAAATGGGAAGAAAGAGAGATTTGTTTTCTCTTGTGCACTGCACCATGCAACTAACATGCAGAAAAATAAGAATCGATCCATGATGAGGAGGAAACCAAGAATATGGAGAAACAAGAATGACAAAAATACGGTTAAGAAAGAATCATCATCTACAGCCTCTACACCAGACCCCGCTATCGTCAAAAAAGGACAAGATGAGAAGAAGACATCGGTCAAGGAAGAACCTCCTTCTGCGGAAGGACAGCTATGGGAGTAAGTATTGTATCTCTCTTTAGTTACTGCATTGGCATATTGCCCTTCTTCAAGCATTAATCAATTAATTGTTAGAAGCATGTTTAATTTTAGGTCTTGCACTTAGTAAGGATCACTTAATAATAAAAGAGAGATTATATATATAGATAAAAAAAGAGAGAATAAATAAAAAAATACTACTAATAATAAAAAAATTTAATTTGGTTTATCGTAGTAGCAATAAATAAAAAGACAAAGCCTAGTGACCATAATAAATAAGAAGCAAAAGAGGAAATAACCCGACCAAGAAGAAACTCCGACCCTGGAAAAGAAGCTAGCTTGGGGGAGCCGTCATCCTCGCCAAGGTATGATCTCTATCCCCATCACTTTTTCTTATTTGTTTTGAGTTATAAGCATGAAAAGTAGTTCTTAATTTTGCCTTGAAAACATCCTCGCCAAGAAAAGAAGAAAAGAAGAAATAACATGTCTTTGTTGGAAATGATGAACAATTACTCTGTGATGATCTGCAAAATCTTGTTATACAACCCTTACTATGAAAGTTTTGGGTGTGATATCTGAAAATTTGTCTTAAGTCAAAAACTATTGTGGGTTGCACATGCTAATAATCTAAGTTATGCTCTTGTAAGATTGTAGTTAGCATAAGTAGAACTTCTACCTTACCTAAGGAATGAGTGAGAACCAACTAGAGTTTTTTATTTGTAAAATTCAAATTCTTGCTCATGGTCCCTTTATGGAGTTAATTACCTACCTTCGAGCCTTACATCCACAAACACTGAAACCACCAGAAGAAAAGTTCCTGTCTGTTTTGAGCTTGTTTAGACCTTATTTGATCTAGGTAGAGAAGCTAGTCATATCCTTTGATCAAGATCACGTACACATTCCACCTATGTATTACTTCTACACTGGAAGTATACATCTATGCTCCATACACCAATTGAGACAAACAACCACAAACCACCTTTGTCTTTTTGATAGATGGGGAGTATAGGTTACTGAAAAAAAGAGAGAGAAAGTGCTCAAGGAAAGGGAAAAAAGAGGACAAATGTCCTATGGGCAGGTGCCCATACGTCCCTTCTTCAAAAAAACTATGGATTCAGTAGCCATGCTCTCCCTGTCTAAGGCAAAGAAAGAAGTCTCAAGGAGCCCACCAAATAATTTACACTTGCACTTCTGGATCATTTTATATGACTTGTTGCTCCCTGTGATCTAAGAGTCTAACCTTGCAATACATTCAGTTCAAGTATGCTTTTGCTCTATTCCTATAAGCCCCACATAAGCTTTTGGATAAACATAAGAAGCTCTTTTGAGCTCTTGTGAGGTTCATCACACTAAAGAGTGGTTGAGAGTGCCATTAAGGGAACCCAAGCAAGATTTTCTTTTCAAAAAAAAAGATAACAAAAACTCTAGTAAATGGTCTCACTCTACCAAAGTAAAGGATAAAGTATCTACTTGCCTACTCTATCTTGTTTTTGCATAACCCAAGGTGAAAAAGCAAAAAGCCCCGTATAGTTAAGACACAAGATGAATTTCTGAATCATGCTCAATACTAGAATAGTGTTGCTTTGTATACAAGATCCTTGTGAATTATTACGTCAAAGAAATTCTTGATACAACATTGCCATGTTAAAACCACATCTTTGCTTGAGGACAAGCAAAAGGTTAGCTTGAGGGAGTTTGTTGACGGTCGCTAAAACCCTATTTTACCTTCAACATTTCACCCATAATCAAGGTAAAACCACATGAAAAATAAAGAACTCACTTTGAAACTCACCTAATTCCACATATCCTTGGAGAAATATTGTTTATGCAGGAAAAATGGTGAAAATAGGCAAAAACGAAGCAAACCAAGACAGCTTGACACCTCAGCAGCCACATGGGAGCCAGAGGGGGGGCGTCCACCCTACCACATAGGGCGCCCGCCCTATGAAAACTGCCAAATGGGCATGCCACCTCACGGATCCATGTGCCATCTTCCCAAATAGCCTATGGAACGTTGATTCAACATCAACGGCTCAAAAACAAGTCACGAGGATCCGGTGGCCCTATCAACTGGGCGCCCGCCCTGTCCAAACTGTGTGCCACGTCCACAATCTGAGGAAGGCCCCCTGGAGTCAGCCAAGCCATCAAATGAAGTCGATTTTCATCCAATGATGATCAAGTGGTGTGCCATGGATCGAAGGACCCACATGTCATCCTCCCGGAGGTTGCAAATTGCCAAATCAGGGCACCAACCGACCTTGCAACCGCCATAGAGGAGGAAGAAGGGCCGTTGGATGTAAGGTGGTGCATCCAAGAGGGCGCCAGCCCCCCTAGGAGGGCGCCCGCCCTGCTTCTTCGCGCCACCGATCTCGAGGACCCTACAAGTACCCATGGAGCTCTCCTACATTATAAATAGGACCAGTTTCCACACTTGTAAAGCAGAAAAACCACTAGAGAATCACTAGTGATTCAGCTCAGAGTTAGAAGTAGTTCCTCTCTCTCTCTAGCGAAGCTCTACTCATAGGAATAGTGCTAGCTAGAGAAGAGTAGAGTAGTGAGAAAGAAGTCGGGAGAAGGAGGAAGTCTGTGGAGGAGCCGGGCTTGTTGGCGACCTCTTCTGCAGTGTTCTTCACTCTTATTGGTAATAAAGATCCCCTTAGTCATTTATTTATTGTTACACTTCAAGCAGCTGTATACTTGCTCATTGCTTGGTTAGAGTGCTCTAATTCTTTGGCCGGAGTAAGAGTAGTAAGTTTTATAGATTAAGCGCGGTGCTTAGGCTATAGCTTACCCTTGAGTGCCACTAGGCCCACGGATAGTAGTGGTAGGTTCTAAGTGGTGACAGCCCTAGAATCCTCTGGATTCCACCACGTTCGTTCTAGTTCTCGGTATAATCGTAGGGCTTGTAGACGTACGGGGCCTAATTAGTCGAACCCCGGCGAGTTTAGGACTTTGCGTGCCCTGGGTATAGCAGACTCTTTAGTATAACAAACAATTGATCTTTTACTGAGTCAGAGTTCTCCCATAAACTCCAGAGCTACTTCAATTTATCCTAGTGTGTTTTCCACCTTAGTCATACTTCATTGATTTATCCTTACTAAGGTTGTTATCCTATTTATCCATATCTAGATCCTTTATTATCAGATCTTAGGAATCACAAACCCAGCTTTTCTTTGGGAAAAAATAAATTCGACACCTGGTACTCCCAGGTAAAGTGCTACACGATAGTTCTGTGCGCTTGCAGAATTCCTTCACCTATCCTATAGAGCTACCCATAGCATTTTTGGCGTAGTTCCTAGAGATAACTTTATTTCTAGTAGCAACGTTAGAAGTGTCAACAACCACATACTTTGAGCATAGGGATTGACAACTCCAGTGATTGCGTTGAGAAGTATTGTTACTACTGCTAAAGGATAGATTTGGCTACACTCTTTTGATAGCGTTAGTAACTGTCAACAAAGATCGTGAGCCGTGGTGTTTGCTATGGACAAGCTCTGGCCTAAGCTGTTGATCATAAAGCCATACTGGCTTCGCTATGATTTAAGCTTGTGCTTAGCAAACCACCACCCCCTGTTTCTTTGGCCCAAGGAATCAGACATACGCCAAGAGGGCTAAGTCGTGTACCTATTATTATTATTATTATTCTCTGGTGTTAATGGATCTACTAGCGTCTTGTCATCTTTTTGGAGTATTGAGTGTTTTCTTATCTTGAGTTGTTTTGCGGAGTAGCCGATTCCGGAATAATGTCGATCGGACTGAGACCACTGGAGGAAGAGAACGTCGATGACCCAGCTGATCAACTACATTAACTGGAGAATGCTTGTACCACTACTACCTCGACAATGCAGGTGTCATGGAAGCAACTTCTTTTAGAGAATCCTTTTAGACATGGCATATTTGGAATTGCTAGCGCTTTATATTTACTCCTTTGCTAGTATATGATGCATGCTACTACCTAAGCCATTATTACCCTGATTACAGCCACTTTACCGCAGTACCTAGGAATGGTGAACTTCTCCACTTTACTGCATCAACATACTTACTTTAAATCCACTCGCATTGTATCTATGATGTGATGCTAGTGGTGAACCCCTAGGAATGGTTTGGCTTGGGATGACAGACTGGTGGATTGTGAGCGTGCTACGTGTGTCTTGGGTGTGTGGTGAGGGTTGAGTCGAGCAAGTGGGATACATGATGACATTTGGGCCAGTCTTGCTGGGAGTGCAATCTGGGCATTCCCACAAGAGATACCTGTGGCCAGTAATTATGTATATGAGGTGGTTCCGGGATGGATACCCTGCGTGGATTGAAATCCCATGAACGGAGGTGCCGTGATGGCACGGGGAGAGTATCCCCAATGTGAAGATGCCTGTTTGGTCAAACCTAGGAATTGGCTAGTGACATGAAACATCTGGAATCCCTTACTACTCACTCGCTCTTGAATGGCAGGGAGACGGCTGGACTACTTGGTAGGGCGGTGCCACTACTAATAAGTTGAGAGGTGATAAGGGTGGGCGGTGATGGATGCCGGAAATTTCCATGCCATTCTAGATGCGTAGTACCACTAACTGGGCCCGGTACTACGTCTCCCAATCTCAGCGTTACGGTGTTTGATCCGAACTGTCCCAGGGCTGAGTGCTAGGGTGGCATTGACCTAGGCAAGCAAGCACCCGGAATTCTGCCTAGATGATTGTATAGCATTGATGATGGCTAATCTTGTGAGTAGTAAAACCTCTGCAGAGTGTTATGCTTAATTGATTGATACATATGCCGATTCGTCGGCTATGGACCTTTCCTAACCACTATTATGAGTGGTGTATTCTTTTCTCCCACTAGATGATGATTGTCTGGCAGTGTACCCGACGTGGCAGTGTGCCGTTGAGGCAGGACCCGAGAGGGAGTTGGGCCTATCGACTGAGCGTGAGGTGTGCGAGATGGTGTATGGGCTAGATGGATGGGATGGTGTTGAGATGGGTTAAAACTTGATGAACTATTATAATATTTACTACTTGATACTATTTTGCATGCGCAAAGGATGCAAACCACAACCAAATAATAGGATCACCAGATCCCTTGTTTTCTCTTTTCCACTAAAGCTCATCGGTGCTGACCATGGCCTGCACATATCTGGCGGTGTGCAGATTTCCTGTCTAATTTAGATGTCGAGATAAGAAGGATTAGAAGGTCTCGTGCCTACGCTCAAGTTTGGTTCAAGAGATGAAGACTAAGCTGCGCCAAGAACAGCTCTGATGATACCTGAAGGAGGAGCCTTCAGTCAATGACATGTTCCACCAACTCTGATGACGTCTAGATATGTTTCCGCTAGATTAACGCTGTAATAGGTGTGTTCTTAGTTGATATAATATACTGTAAGCATTTACAGTGTATGACTGTAATATCAACTGATATATGATAATGTGATGGATCAATCTCGGTTTTATCACATTATAGCTCATTCTGTGGATTTTCCCTTCGTGGAAAATCGAGGATGTTTCAATCTACAACCACCCATTTCAAGTTTTTATGAACAAGAATCATGAGAGGGTTGGAGATCCCATGTATGGCAATGTTAGAGAGTCCAATGGATTCAGAACATTTCTTGTATGAGCATATATTTAATGAGGTGTTCACGAAGTAACTACTACTTTGTCTCATTATTGCCGCGACAATGGCCTACTTCTTCACATTCACCGAGCAATGCATGCAGTTATTGATAGACAGAAAAATCATGGTATGCATTTCCATGTATTAGCTAAAGCATTGCGTATGTTGGGGGGAGATCATATCCACTCCAGTACAGTAGTAGGTAAGTTAGAAGGGGAACTCGAAATAACTTTAGGTTTTGTTGATTTATTGCGCGATGATTTTATTGTAAAAGATCGTTCTTGTGGTATCTTTTTCACTCAGGACTGGGTATCCATGCCAGGTATTATACCAGTGGCTTCAGGAGGTATTCATGTTTGGCATATGCCAGCTCCGACCGAAATCTTTGGAGATGATTCTGTATTACAATTTGGTGGAGGAAATGCACTTGGTGCAGCAGCTAATCGTGTGGCTTTAGAATCCTGTGTACAAGCTCGTAAGCAAGGGCACGATCTTGCTTGTGAAGGTAATGAAATTATCAAAGCAGCTTGCAAATGGAGTGCTGAACTATTCACAAGGGCCAACTTGATCCTCTTCCCCATGGATCCCAGATGAGGGAAGCCTAGGAGAACCGCCAACTCCAACTATCATCCATGTACAATCCATACTAGATCTGACCAACTGCCCATCCTACCTCCTCTACCTTTGTGACAGCCCATCGTTTTGTCTCAGTAGAGTCTTTCAATGGAATGTTTCAGTCCTCTTCCCCATTACTTAGAAAAAGTGAGCCACCGGTTCAGGTACAAGATACTATCATTACCGCCTGGACAATTAGACAACCAACCCGTAATCGCAACGACCCAAGTGCAAGAGTGGAGCTCTACCAACTGAGCTATATCTCCCCCGAGCCAAGTGGAGTATGCATGCAAGAGTCAGATGCTTCTTCTATTCTTTTCCCTGGCGCAGCTGGGCCATCTTGGACTTGAACCAGAGACCTCGCCCGTGAAGTAAATCATCGCCACTACGATCCAACCAATTGGGAGACAATCAATAGACTCCTTTTTGGGAGTAATTCTTCTCCCCGTTGTACTGCGCTCTTCAAGTTTGCTTCGTCCCCCTTCTCCGCCTTACCATGGCAAGTCCATGGGAAATAACTCCGATGGGCAGAAAAAACAAGGGGTTAAGAGACCCTCCTGGCCTAACCCTAGATGCCATGCTTGTCGACATCATCTTCCTTTTCAAGCTTCAAAGTTGATTCTACATGAATGTCCATAGGCGAAAATATTGTTTCCATCATTCCATGTCTAAGACATTCAGTGGACTTGTTATTGTCCAAAATTTTCTTTGGATTGGTGACTCTCGGTTGACCTTGACTAGGGCTTCCTCCAAACTCGGATGAATTGTATTTATTGATGAGATTCAATTAAACTCACTGTTTGGATCTAATCTAAGTTTGGATTCTACCCATAAGGCGTCATCCTTGTCCATCCATTCTTTAGCAATGGCATATGAGTTCTTCAAACATTCCATCCATTGTTGTTGCTCTTCTTATCATCCTTGTGACCTTCATGACTCTTATGCTCTTGGTGTCTTAGTGGATTTCTAATATCATCTTGAGACTTAGAGGGAAGAGATAGATCTTCGAAGTCAAGGATGGGTTTAGAGATGGGTTTAAATGAGACACCTAATGTGGACATAGTGGGGGAGAGGATAGGAATGACTTCTTTATGGCTTGGTTCTCCTTCTATGGCATCACTAGTCATCCTTGAATTCTTCCCAATGCTCCATATGGGAATAAGGACGTTTTCTAAGAGATTCTTTGTCGAATGGATTTGAATTATATTCTGTCGAAGGTCTCTTATGAAACCGAAGTGTAAACCATCCCCAAAATTAGCATCCAAAAGATCATTTTGAGTTTCACAAGGAATTTTCAAAGGTTGAATTTCTTCTTCCCTTGGAGAATTTTAGGGGTATTGATGGTTTAGGATTGATATCTGAATCTTGTTTTGGAATGGTTGTGTTTTCACTACCAAAACTTTTCATTATGAATGCTAGGGAAGGGGTCTTCCACTAATTCTATCAAGCATAAACCTTGCTTCACTAAGAGACAAAAAAGGAAAGATCCTCAAGAGGCTACATAAGGTCTTACGTTTCATTCTTGTTAAGACCCATATAAAAATATGAAAGAAGTATATATAGGGTCTTGAATGGCAAGGTCAGGGCCAGTGTGATAAGGTCATTAAAATGTTCTAGGTTGTGGCAAGAGGCTTTTCCTCACTTTGTTTAAAAGTTAGAACTTCCATTCAACGACTGGTCACTTTAGAGATGGGAAAGAATTTCAAGCAAAATTAGAGCATAGTCTTCTCCAATCTCCCTGCATACTTCCTACAGTTTGATTGTACCAATGTTTAGCTTTTTCCATCAAAGAAAATGAATAGAGCTTCCATTGTAAAGATTCATATGACATGCCAGCAATACGCAAACATGCATAGGTTATTAAAAACTCTCATAGGTGTGAGTATGTGTTTTCATCGCCTTCTCCCAAGAGGGATTATTTCCGAATCAATTCTATAAAGCACGGGTGCAGCTCATAACCAGATGTTAGGATAGGCTTTGAAGATTTTTGTGGCTCTAGGCTTGCGCTCGTGGGTTTAGCATATTGATGTATATAGGTGTGGAATCCATGCTAAAATAAAAAAAACTAAAATAAAGAAAAAAGTTAAGCTAGGTTCATAGTTAAATCAGAAACCATTTCCTCGGTAATGACACCATAAAGCTTGTTTGTATTTATTAATGCACACAGATAAATCCGCACGTGTACGGATACCATTGTAGATTTCACTCGGAAGTATTTCAAATATCAAATCCATAGGAAAACATGTAAGATCGACTATAATCAAACTTAACTAGATATAATAACCAAGTGAAGGTAGAAACTAATTTGAGGGTTAACTCGTCTGGATGTAGCAATCAATGATACGTATAATAGGAGCATAGAGAGGATAACTAAGGTTCTCTAATTCAGATTTGTGTAAGTTCTGTCTTCTACTGTTCAACTGGAGACATTACAAATAAGAAAAGACACCGACAGAGGATGCTTCCCTTCATAACCAGGTCCTACTTGGCCTACAAATAGGAGGTGGACTACAAAGGATTCAAAGAGAGAAAATATATATAGCAAATGAAGCTATATATAGTGTTGACGGTAATTATTGTATGATTTTACTCGTCAACTAAATATGAAATAAGGGTATAAAGGCAAACACCACCGTAGAATAGGGCTTTAACTGACAGAATTTCACAGTTTTGGTGAATCAGTGTTTTGCAGGGGGTTATTCAGAAAAGAATCAAGGGAGACACACAAGTCAGATTAAAATAACAAATTCCGTCGTGAAAGGAGATCAAGAATATTCTAGAGAACACCAGAGACTCACCGGAGGAAGCGGGGCCCGCAACTCAGAGAGGGAGGGTCGGCCGACCCTCTGACCAGGTTGGTTTGATCCAATGGCTATGGTTCATCCCACCGGCCTACATAAGGAGCCCCAGACCCCCCAGGGTTTCATATCAATCAATTAGATATCAGTTCAATCCAGTTGTAGAGAGCCAGAAACCCTAGAATCATTAGAGCTTCACCATCTAGAGCATAGCTACATAGGTTAGAAGTAGAAGGAGGCAATTTCTACTTGAGTTCCGGATCTGTCTGGAGCTAGAAAGCTTCCCAGAGCCATTGTACGCTCTCTCTTGTATCTTAAACCTCTTTTGAGTGCTTGAAATAAAGTTGATTGACATTGTTCTACTATTGATTATGTTCTCAATTATGCTATTCATTGCTTATCTAGATTGTATACTTTGCATAGTTAGGATGCATTCTTATTCATACATAGGTTTGTATAGCTCTCATTCATTGACGTCATGGATGGGTGACCAACAGCATGTAAGCATGGTGCTTAGATGTAGTTTGTCTGCAAATGCGCCTTATATTCTGGGTTCTGTGGTAGATCGTGGATGTGACACTCCCGTTGAGTCCTTTGTAGTCCACACTCCGAATGTAGGGAGAGTAGGAAGTTATTATTACTTTAGAAGGCTGGCTATGATCTTGATCTTCCTTAGTAATATTCCCTTAAGTATGAATATGAAGTGTCTTTGTTATGATTGATAGTATAATTGCACCAATCTAATATGTCTTTGATAGTATAGTTAGAATGACTTATGATATCCTTATGCTTCAACCTAATTCATGCTATTGCCTAGATAGGAAGTGCTCTAAGTGATTATTATTTTATATATATATATTGATTGATTGGTTGATTGATCATTATGCTTATCATACATATCATTATTATTGTGACATAACCCCTGTTCTGAGTAAATAGGTCGTGCTTGGTTATCTCCATATTTGCATATGCATATGACATCTATCTATCTATCTACCTGCATTCCATTTATTGCCAACCCTTCCCAGTGGTAAAATATAAATGACAACTCAGAATACTACAATGGTGTATATTTTATCTGTGCGCTTGCGGATACAATATAATATATTCAGTCACTTGCTAGAAGGAGAGATCTTTTAGAATAATTCTGGGGATGACAACCTAGTTATTTCTAAGAGATAGAGGATAAGAGTTCAAGTGATCTGTAGACTAATCAGGTAGCACATTAATCTATACCTCCCATCATTTTTAGCGCCATTGCTAGGAATAGAGTCTAACTCTATTTTTGGTGGTGATGTTAGAAATGCCAACAAGCATTTTTCGCGCCGTTGCCGGGGAAGGCTGTTTGGCATACATAAGATGTAGATACACCAAATATGTTGAGAAACCATACAAAACCTTACTCAAACAGGCTCACCCTGTCCTTGTTTATCCTTTGTGTAGCTTATGCAGGGTGATGTATGAACGAATTTGACCTTCCACAGAATTTTGTTGAAGATCCAGAAGCTTTGATCAGGAAGACCTGAGCCAAGCTCAGGAAGACTCTAGATCCTTCGCCGGAAGACATCTGTACAAGAAGAAGTTTGACACCAGAGTTTGAAGCCATGGCTAACAAGAGCCTTCGTGAGTTCTCTGCTCCAACCACCGCTAACATCCGTACGGGACCACCCACTGATGTTGGAGACAATGGTTTCGAGCTCAAGCCTGCGCTCATCAACATGGTGCAAGCTAATCAGTTTTGTTTAAAGGCGCATGAAGATGCGAGTGCCCATCTCCAACACTTTTTGGAGATATGTAGCACTTTCACCATCAAAGGAGTAACTAGAGATGCAATCCTGCTCCGCCTGTTCCCATTCTCATTGTTGGGAAATGTAAAACAGTGGTTCTACGCAAATAAAGGCAAGAACACTACATGGGATCTCTGCTCCATTGCCTTCCTAGCAAAGTTCTTCCGTGGGCAAGACAAATGCTCTCAGAGGAAAGATCACCAGCTTTCAGTAACAACACGATGAATCTGTCCCGGAAGCATGGGAACGCTTTCAAGACTATATTTCAGAATGTCCTCACCATGGAATGGAGAATTGGTTGCTTATGCAGACCTTCTACCATAGGTTGACTACTAGCACCCGTGAGACGATGGATGATGCTGCTGGAGGAGCTTTCCTATCACTCACCATTGAGCAAGCTACCACCCTTATGGAGAAGATGGCGTCCAACCAGAGTTGGAATGAAGAATGAGCCCCGACTCGCAAGAGAGGAGGAATGCACCAGGTCAAGGAGACTGACATGATTTCTGCCAAGATGGAACTACTGATGAAGAAGCTTAATGACCAAGTCAATGATAAGAGAGAGGTCAACCACATACACGATGCCTACATGACTTGTGAAAAGTGTGGAGGCACTGGCCACTCAGGTCACAGCTGTCCGGAGATTCAGGAGGATGTGAACTATGTCAGCAACAATAACAACAACTACTGTCCCCAGAATCAGAACTGGAATCAGAACCAAGGTTGGAATCAACAACAGAGGCCCAACTACTAAGGTAATTACTCCGGTAACTACCAAGGTAACAACTTCAACACACCGTTGAGGGATCTAGTCTCTGGCCAGACCAAATTGCTAGATCAGATTTCCAAGAAGCTAGTCTCCAATGACAAGTTGCTAGAAACCATCAACAACAGGATGGATGGTTTCGCCTCTGCTATCAAGAACTAGCTCAGCTTTAATAAAATGCTAGAATCTCAAATAGCTTAGCTGGCATCTTCTATCCATCCAGCCAATGAAGGAAAGATTCCAGGCCAACCAGAAGAACTAGAAACTGCAAATCTGGTGGATATCTTCAATGCAAGCTGGTACTATGCAGAGCATCAGTCCGGAGGATGGAAGGATGACTCTCTGCCAGAGAAGAAAGGAGACCCAGGAAGGCCCGTCATACCAATAGCCATTGGTCAACACGCCTTCGAGGAAGCAATATGTGACTTTGCCGCAAGCGTCAACATTATGCCCAAAGTGATCTATGAGAAGATCCATGGAGACGCACTCCTATTCACGAACACGTGCTTGCAGCTAGCAATCCAGTCACTCTGCTATCCGAAGGGGATCCTGAAAGATGTCTGTGTATGAGTTGGACACTCGTATGTACCTTCTAACTTTGTGGTAATTGAGACAGGAGGAGATGAGAAGTCGCCAATCATTTTGGGACGACCATTCCTGAGCACCGCCAAGGCTATCATCTATGCCGACAGCGCCAAGATCTGTTTCACTATCAGGGAAAGCAAAGAAAGATTCAGCTTCAAGAACAAGATACTGGAAAGTCTAGCCCATCCATAGAAGTCGTACATCTATGAAGACAAGCCTGCACAGAAGAAGACAAACAGAAGAAAGAACAAGGCTAGGCAGACTCACACTGAAGCTGTGAGGATGATCAACTCAGTCCGAGCTGAGTACGATCACCTTCTGGTTTCACCACACATGCCCAAGCTAGACAATCCAGGAGTACCAACTATCGATTGGACAATCAATCAGAAGATCTTCTACAAGACCTTCTATGACATAGGCTCGAGTGTCAACATAATGGCCAAGGTAACTTATGATTTCTTATTTGGCAAGACACCCTTGTACTCTACCTACACGCAGCTACTGATGGCGGACCAGACGTTCAGATTTTCACAGGGGATTGCTAAAGATGTTATAGTAAAGATTCGAGATCACTATGTCCCCACTGACTTCTTGGTCCTGGATATGGGAGAAGAAGCGTACGATCCACCACTCGTACTTGGAAGACCGTTCCTCGACACTACAAGAGCAATCATCTATATGAGATCAGGGGAGGTCCACTTCCAATTCCACAAGGAGAAAGTCCGCTGCTACTTCAACAGTTACACAACTTATGAGCAGCCAAAGAAAAATAGGTCAAGGAGGAGACGCCGTTCCTCCCAACATCTAATGACCCAACCACTCAAGGACGGTTGGGAAGATTATGAAGAAGAAATCAAAAGGAATAATTCTGAAGAAAACAAGGATGAAGAGACTATGAAGGATGAGCTCTCAGCTTCGACCCCACCAGCGACATCCACTTCATGAACTAGAAAGGAATGGAGGAAGAAGGAGTCACCTTCCAGCTCATCATCAGAAGTGCAACCAGGGTCACCATCTCAACCTGACAATGCACCCGATAAGGAATGAACAGATAAGGAGTCCTGTTCGAAGGACTATAAACCACCGAGCCTTCGCCAAAAGGTAAAATTGGTATTTATCCATATTTACTTTCAGCATTGCATTAGTATCTTAGTAGTAGCATTGAAAGGATCGAGGATGCCCAAGAGGGGGGGTGAATTGGGCAACTAGTAAATTTTTCGAAATACAATTCAACCTATCGCCATTTGCCCAATCTCACCCCACAAGTGCTTGTGTTGATCTAAGCCTAAAACAAGTTATGCAACTGTGGGGGTATAAACCCATGTACCCGCATGGCTTTACATGGGCCGAGACGTCCGGTAAGGTCGGGACTGCCAAGGATGCGTCGTCTACATGTTCTCCAGAAGATCACGCATATCCGCCGGCTTAGAAGTCTTGGCGGTTAAGGAAATAACTTTCCTAGTATCTAGCTAATTAGTTTGCTTGTTCGGCTAGGATTATAATCTGATATACATGGTAAAACCGACTTGTAACCCTGCCCCCAGACTATATAAGGTGGGTAGGGGATCCCCTCAACTCAGCTCATCTACCAGCAATACAATACAGCAACACACAGGACGTAGGGTATTACGCCTCGCTGCGGCCTAAACCTGTCTAAATCGTTTGCCTCGTGCTTAATGCGCAACTCTTGCTCGTCTCAGGCGCACCTTCACCGATCATCTACTACCTTGGGCATACCCCTCAGTAGACTATCACCGGCATTCCGTCGACAGTTGGCGCCCCAGGTAGGGGGTGTGCTTCCTGATCCATGGTGAACAAGGTGATTTTTTCAACCTCCCAACGCCGGGGCAGATCTTCACGGTGGGGTCCATCACCTGGATCATCGGCCCCGACGGCGAAGGAAAGATCCTGGACGCGGCTCAGATCGCGTCTTCCTCATCGGCAACCTCGACCCTGGCGAAGAAGCTGCCACGCTACGTCCGGAAGAACATCAACAACAACGACTTGATCGGATCTATAGATCGGGTCACCCAAGGATTGTCTGAGAGTCTCCATATCCTGGAGTCAGCGGGAGATCGCCTTCAGCTCCTGTCAGCGGCACGACGTCCTTCCCCTTCACGGCGGGATACGACTTTGGTCATCTCTGTCACTCTGCAAGGACGCGTCGTCGAGCTTCGGCCCCGAGCAGTCGCGGTTCTGAGGGACCCCGACCATCGCCTCCCGAGTGGCTACATGCCTTTCGGCCTACGGAATTCTGCCTCCAGCTTCACGCATCTACTTCATCGCCCCGATCACGCCTCTTCCGACCATGATGGCGCCAACTCCGTCTTCATCGTCGCTGATAACGACCACTCCGACCACGATGGTGCAGAGGACAGCGATCTCATTGATCTACCCCTCCCACTGGTCGATACATCGATGGGCCTCCTATCCTCGTCATCAGCGACGACAGCGCTCCTCCCCGAACGAAACTGAGGAGGTCCGAGCAGCCCACGAGGGTAGAAACGCCGACCGAAGATGGCACCGCGAGCAGCAAGCTGAGGCAAGGAAGAGCACAGTGCGAAATCTAGAACCAGAATTTGATCTAGTCGAAAAACACCAGGTCTACAAGACTCCAAGCGTGAACGTCGCCGTCGCAATAGAAGAGGCCAAGAGACTGGTCCCAACTCCAGAAGTTGAATGCCTTACGGCATACCTCCAGGCTGCCCAAGTCCAAATTAATGAAGAACGCTAGCTACCACCACCGTCGCATTCCACGGTGTTGGCCACCGAGATTATTTATGAAGATGGCGGCCACTCCCGTGGCGGCCGGAGACGTCATCGCCAAGGTGGAGACCAGGAGGCGAATCGGTCCGACCCCTGTGAGAAGCTGAAGACCAGAGATCTCCGGGGGTGCATCAAAAACCGGAAGGAAGCCCGACACTCAGCAGAAAATGAGCGCCGCAAGGAGTATGATGAAATGCACGGCTCTTCGGTCAACGACAAGAACGTTCCCAAGCTTCCGTTGATGACATAACTCCAGGCGGTGCGCCGGCCGCTGAACTTCAAGGTCGTCGACGTCGAGACCTATGATGGCACCGCTGACCCCACCAAGTGGCTCACCGTCTATGAGATTGCGGTCAAAGCTGCCAGTGGAAACTCAAACGTCATGGCAAATTACTTGCCCGTCATGCTCAACGCATCCGCCAACAATTCGTTGCTGAGTCTGAAGCCGAACTCCATCGACACTTGGGACCAGCTGAGGGAGCAGTTCATCAGCAACTACAGTGTCACCTGCAAGCAGCCAGGTACGAAGTTTGATCTTGAAAAGCTTCAGCAGGCATCATGAGAGTCTCTGCAGGATTATTTTCGGCACTTCTCGGAGACCAGAAACAACATCCCAGGTGTCACAGATGCTGAAGCCATCTCTTCTTTCATACGTGGTCTCCGACCTGATGAGGAGCTTCAGAGGAAACTATACCACAGCAGACCAAGCTCCATCGCCGAAATGCTGCGCATCGCCAACAAGTACGCCGAAGGGAACAAGGTGGCCCGCCCCTCCATCCATAGCCGCCTCCACTTCCCTGACCGGCCACGCCACGAGGATGCCGACCGCCGGTCAGATCGGCGCCATGATGACCGAGGAGCTCGGCGGGACTACCGCCACGGTGAACGCGACCACCGCGACCGGTACCACTCCGATCGACGTCACCGCGATGAGCCAGAAGGTTCCAGGGCTGGAGAGAGATGTTGCCATTACCAGTTCTATGACACCCGACCAGCCCCGAAGCGCAATTATGAAGAAGCCTATGAGAAGATCCTCGACGCTCAATGCCCCATCCACAAGTTCCACAAGCACACCATGAGAGAATGCTATGGTTTCCCCAGGGCATTCCAAGAGGAAGAGAAGAAAAAGGCTCACATAGAGTCCGACAAAGGCAAGTGCGACGACAATAACGACCCACCTCCAGGCTACACTGAAGCTCACCGCATGATCTCCACCATCATTGGCGGCCACATAGCCATGGAGTCGAAGAGGGAGCGGAAGCTCGTCGCCAGACGTGTCAACTCCGTCGCCAACTATGATGCCTCCATCGCCGACCCAAAGTTTTCGCCCTGGTCGCACAAAGCCATCACCTTCAGCAGAGACGACCAGTGGACGGAGATCCCGTACTTGGGGCATTTCCCACTGATCCTCAACCCAGTTATACGCATGACCCGCTTCCGCAAGGTGCTGATCGACGGTGGCAGCGGCCTCAACATTCTCTTCTCCGGAGCCGCCAAAGAGCTCGGTCTCCGAGCAGAAGACCTGGAGCCGACCACGGCCCCGTTTTGGGGGATCGTCCTGGGGCAGCCCTCCTACCCCCGGGGTCAGATCAATCTGCCCGTCCAGTTTGAAACACCGCAGTGTTTTCGCATTGAGCACATCGACTTCCTGGTGGCCGACTTCGACGCCGTGTATCACGCCATACTCGGCCGCCTAGCTCGGGCTAAGTTTGGAGCCATCTCCAACTACACCTACCTTGTCATGAAGATGCCAATGGAAACTGGTATCCTCATGGTTCGCTCCAACCTCCAGACCGCGTATGACTGCGAGAAGGAAGCCATCGCCATGGCGGAAGCCACCGACGTCTCCATCCTGATGAACACATGCGCAGTGGACGCACAAAAGCTGGCGCCCGAAGAACAAGTCATCCCAGAGAAGACGCCGCCCAGAGCTGCTACCAAGAACAAGGAGACAAAGGACGTCGTCCTCATCCCCGGAGAGCCGAGTAAGACTACTCGCGTCGGGACAGATCTCGACCCCAAATAGGAAGACGCGCTCGTCACCTTCCTCAGAAAGCATGTCGGTGTTTTCGCATGGAAACATGCGGACATGCCCGGCGTACCTAGGAAGTTGATCGAGCACTCCTTAAATGTCTCGGAGACCGCCAAGCCCGTCAAGCAGAAGCTCCGGCGATTCCCTCCAGACAAGAAGGAGGCTATCAGGGAAGAAATAGCTCGGCTCCTAGTTGCCGGCTTCATTAAAGAGGTGTATCATCCCGATTGGTTAGCCAATCCGGTCCTTGTAAGAAAAAAGAATAATGAATGGAGAATGTGCGTTGATTACACCGATCCCAACAAACATTGCCCTAAAGACCCCTTCGGTCTCCCCCGCATCGATGAAGTCATCGACTCCACAGCTGGCTGCGAGCTACTCAGCTTCCTCGATTGCTACTCCGGCTATCATCAGATCGCCTTGAAAGAAGAAGACCAGGAGAAAACCTCCTTCATCACCCCCTTCGAGGCCTACTGCTACAAGACTATGTCCTTCGGCCTGAAGAACGTTGGTGCAACGTACCAGCTAGTCATCCAGGCATGCCTCAAGGACCTCATTCTTGACATCGCCGCAGTTTATGTCGACGATGTCGTCATAAAAACTCAAAAGGCTGAAGACCTCATCTCCAATCTCAAAGCAGTCTTCAAAAAGTTGGATGCTTTTCAATGGAAATTGAATCCCTCCAAGTGCATCTTCGGTGTTCCGTCGGGCAATCTGCTCGGCAACATCGTCAGCAAACGAGGCATCCTCCCTAATCCAGAAAAGATTGAGGCCGTCATGAGAATGAGGCCCCGGACCAATGTCAAGGATGTTCAGAAGCTCACTGGGTGCATGGTGGCCCTGAGTCGATTCATCTCCAGACTAGGCGAAAAAGGCCTTCCCTTCTTCAAGCTGCTCAAGGAAGGCGAAAAATTCGTCTGGTCAGGAGAAGCCGATCAGGCCTTCAAGGAGCTAAAGCAGTTCCTGGTACGCCCTCCGCTCCTTATAGCACCCATAAAGGATGAAACTCTGTTGCTCTACATCGCCGCGACCAGTAACGTTGTCAGCACGGCCATAGTCGTCGAACGGGATGAGGACGGTCATGCATATCCAGTTCAGAGACCAGTCTACTTCATCAGTGAAGTCCTGAATGAATCCAAAGCCCGCTACCCGGCGGTGCAAAAGCTAATCTACACCATCCTCATCACTTCTCGTGAGCTCCGCCACTATTTTGAAGCGCACCCGATACCGGTTATCTCCTAGTATCCCCTCGGCAACATCCTCCATAACAAAGATGCCAACGGCAGGATCATGAAGTGGGCGGTAGAATTGGGAACTTACTCCCTTGACTTCCGCAGCCGAACAACCATTAAGTCGCAAGTGCTGGCTGACTTTATCGCCGAATGGATAGAGATATAGGAGTCAACACCTCCGGAGCAAGAGGAGCACTGGACGATGTACTTCGACGGATCCCTCAGCATTGGAGGGGCAGGCGCCGGTGTACTCCTCATCGAATTTCACCATGTCGTCCGAGCTGAAAACCAGGCGGCCGACGAGTTATCAAAGCTCGGTTCAGCACGGGCTGATATCCCTCCTGGTGTTTTCGTCCAAGACTTGGTCAACCTCTCCATCTCGACAGAAGAAGAAGATGATGCACCCCCATCCGATCAGATAGTGGCATGCATCTCTAACTCTGAAGAAGATTGGAGAGCACCCTTCATCGCTTATCTTCTCGAAGCCAAGACCCTTGTAGACAAAATAGAAGCAGAGTGTCTCGTCAGACGGTCTAAGAACTACGTCCTAGTCAACAACAAGCTTATGCGCAAAAACGCCAAGAGTGAAGTCCTCCAGAAGTGTGTCACACGCGAAGAGGGCATCAAGATACTCCAAGAAGTGCATGGAGGCATGTGCGACAACCACGCAGCCTCACGAACTCTAGTTGGCAAAGCTTTTCGTGCAGGATTTTATTGGCCTACTGCTGTCCAGGACGCCGAGAAGATTGTGCGCCATTGCGAGGCGTGCCAGTTTTTTGCCAAGCAGATACAAGTCCCAGCACTAGAGCTACAGACCATACCTGCATCCTGGCCTTTCGCCACATGGGGACTCAACAAGATAGGTCCTTTCAAGATGGCTAAAGGGGGCTACCGCTGCATCTACGTCGCCATCGACAAATTTTCCAAATGGATCGAGTACAAGCCATTGGTGAAAGCAACATTGGCCAAAGCCGCGGAGTTATTTAATGACATCTCCCACCGCTTTGGCCTACTGAACACCATCATCACCGACCTCGGCACCACCTTTACCGGAAGCGACTTCTGGGATTTCTGCGACGAAAGAAGCATCGTGGTGAAATATGTCTCGGTGGCTCACCCTCGAGCTAACGGGCAGGTTGAAAGAGCAAACGAAATGTTGCTCGATGCCCTCAAGAAGCGCATGCACGAAGTCATCAAAAAAAGTCTAGGAAACTAGATCCACGAGTTGCCGGCGGTCATCTGGGGCTTGCGAACCCAGCCGAGTCGGAACACTGGCGTATCTCTGTATTTTATGGTCTACGAGTCAGAAGCGGTGCTACCAGCCGACGTCGCCTTCCGAGCTAGTAGAGTTGTGAACTACAATGAAGAAATATCCGACGGCGCGCAAGCAGAAGACGTCAACAGACTCGAAGAAGAACGCCTGGCTTCCTGCGTATGCACGGCCAAGTACCTGGAAGGGCTGCGGCGATATTATAATCGGAACGTCAACGGCAGGTTCTTCGTGGTCGGCGACCTTGTACTCCGCCGCAAGCAAAGTAAGGTGGGCATGCATAAGCTTTCTTCTCCATGGGAGGGGCCATACATGGTCAAAGCTGTAACTCGGCCAGGCTCATATAGGCTGTGTGACCTCGATGGCGTCGACATCCCCAACTCCTGGAACATCGAACACCTTCGTTGCTTCTATCCTTGACAGCATGTCAAGGCAGATATGTGTACTTCCGTTTTATTACTTCAATAAAAGTTATATCGCTTCGATACACATGTATGTCCACATCTGCAGATCAGCAAATCACTAACATCCGTTGCTGACACGTAAGTCCCGCACCAGTTTGGGCAGCACTTCTTCGCTAATGCCACCGCCCCGCACCTGCTTTGGCAGCACTTCTTCGCTAATGCGTAAGCCCCGCACCTGCTCGGGCAGCACTTCTTCGGTAATGCGTAAGCCCCGCACCTGCTCGGGCAGCACTTCTTCGCTAATGTGTAAGCCCCGCCACTGCTCGAGCAGCACGACTTTGACTATGCGTAAGTTCCGCACCCGTTCGGGCGACCGAGTCTCAACGACGCATAAGCCCTGCATCGCGCAGGCTGCCCGACTTCGCCCCTTCATCAACTGCCCCGATACATTCGGGAAGCCATCGCCCACGATAAGAGTAAGCCCTGCCAGGCGCAGACAGCTTCGCCACCACGTAAGCCCCAGGGACGCCTGGGTCGTTAAGTCTTCGCTATTACATAAGCCCCGGGGACGCTTGGGCAGTTTTAGCAGCATCTCCAAAAGCCCCGCCGAAAGGAACGGGCACCGGTCATCAACCCCTTCAAAGAGCTCCACACTCTACCTAAAAGTCTCGACCATGATCGAGTGCTGCACGTCCCATGAAGATCGCATACGATGGTCTGAAACCTCGGCGACCACATCAAGAATAAAAATAATTTTTACATGAACGTCGTCCGAGCAGTTTTACTAACTACGATTAACAATTGTTTATTGCACAAGCAATCTACACTTCTTTTCTAGGTGTCTTCAAGTGTTTTCTATCGGGAACAGCTGCATATCCGACGCCAAGAGTTTCGCTGCGGGCTTCGCCTCTTCTTCCAGTTGATCTTCCTGTAGCTCGGTGGTACCACAGGCATAGCCTCCCTTCACCCTGTCGTTATTTATGCCAGGGTAATGGGAACTCACCACGCCGAGCACATGAGCTTCCGCGTTCACCACCACATTAGTGCAGAAGGCCTTAAAATGCCGCAATGCTTCGCGACTCCGACGAATAATGTCAAAAGGCCCCGGTGCTTCTGCAGGAGGATCGGCAGGCACATACTCGATGATGTCCAAGACGGGTTTGATACCTTCCATCACGGCATCATAACAGCTCTCGGCGGCTTCCAGGCGCTGCGACAGATCATTCATTTGTGCTCGGGTCCTCCGCTCAATATCTGCTCATGCCAAAAGGCGAAGATCTGAGGACTCAACAAGAAGCAACGAAGCATTTTACAGGCAGCAGAAACTCACCCAAGCGAGCATCTTCGTTCCTCCGAGCAGCTTCCCATAGCATGGACACTTCATCCTCCAGCTCTTTAACTATACAAAGAAAGAAGACACATTAGCACCCCTAGTAGAGTGAATTAGGCAAGGTTGGAAGTCTAAAGACGCATATACCTCGGCGCGCGGCACTGTTGGTATTAATTAAGTGTCACTTGATAAATTACTTAGCCACCTCTTTTAAACATATATATCTTACAATAACTAGGTTGTCATCCACGGCATGAATATAAGAGACATGTATGGAAACTACCCAGAATAATACTAAGCAGTTATTATGAATGCAAGTGACTAAAGTGGATATAAAATATAAATAATCAAGTTCAAAGCATCTGCAAGCGCACAGATTAATTATACTATTGTAACATTTCGCCCGAGTATTCCAGGGTTGTCGATTTATATTTTTACCACAGGGAGAAGGAATGGAGCCGGGCATGAGTGGATAGATTCAAGATACATTACTTATGAATAGAATCAATCACATAGCACGTACTTAAACAGGGTAAGCCGAAAATAAAGATATGAATATAATGATAAAGGCTTAGATAACTTTCCAGAGAGGTGTGGACTACTCAAAGTTAAAATCAACCAAAGCATAGGATTACTTAAGAGATCAAATTCTTATGTCATTTCTAATTAATTACGTTATTCATCTACTCTAGCAAATATATAATCATGTATAGCATAATTGACTCTTTATCTATGCATCAACAACATTATTCAGGAAGAACAAGAACAGAGCAAGTCTACCTTCATAACATAGTTCTACTCTCTTTACATACGAGGAGTGGACTACAAAGGACTCAACGGGAGTGTCACATCCGCGATCTACCACATGACCCGGCATATAAAGCGCATTTGCAGGCAAATAATATCTAAGCACCATGCCTCTATAATATCTACCACTTAACCCACTCGAGTACTGGATTAAGCGCTTTGCGAACTCATGCATAAACTCATTACCATTCATAACTATATCAAATATACTACTAGGATAAACTAGGAACATAACAAACTGAAACATAGTATTGAAATAGCATAAAGTCATAACGAGAGGTAATACAACAGATTTACCAATCTCTAGTAGATATATGATCCAGAATCCTGAGCCGAAGGCTCAACTCTACTTCAATCTACTATCTAGGTCTAAACTAGAACTTTGAGTGTCTAACCCTAATCTCTGGTGGAGAGCTCTTCTCTTGATCTGAATTATCTGATTTGGTCTGAGAGATGTCTGAAACCCTAGGGGTATGGAAGTCCTTATAAAGGTCGGTGGGATGAACCGTAGCCCTTGGATCAAACCGACTTCGACGGGTGGCTAGGATTGCGTGAAATTTCAGGATGTGGGTCCACATCGAAGCGCACGCGGAACGGAGACCTGCCAGGGTCATCCGACCTGTCAGGGGGATCGGCCGACCTCCCCTGGAAGGCAACCAGGCCCCGCTTCATCAGACTTGCCTCTGGTGTTCTCTAGAATGTTCTTGTTCCACTTTCGCGTCGGAATTTGATATTTTGATCTAACATGTGGGTCTCCCTTGGTTCTTTTCTGATTAACACACTGCGAAACATAGATTTACCAAAACTCGTGGAATTCTATCAGTTTAAACCCTATTCTATGTTTGAGGATGCTTTTATATCCTTTTTCATGTCTTGTTGATGCTTAAAATTGAGCAATAACTACCATCAATAAGCTCCCCCAAGCTTAACCTTTGCTCGTCCCTGAGCAAACAATGACTTACTCTTGCACACATGCCTTCATTAAATATTCTCTACCAAAACAGAGTGACCAATCTATCTTTCAAATTTATCCATATAACCTACAATCATGGGGCTTTGCTATCACTTAGCCTTGGCTGAAAGATATAATAAGCACTAAATATCAAATCCATTATTTCACCTCTGTTCCGGGATTTTTGCATTTCCAGAATAAAACTCAAGGTTGCACTTGTATGACCTTCTCTTAAATCTCTCATATTTATGGTATTTGTGGATCCTTACCAAAGCAATAAGGTGTATGCTTTCCTTCCTAATATGATAAGGCTTTTTGTGGAGCTCATAGGTAAGGGAAACAGTGAACACTTACTTGCAAAGCATTTATTGTAAAGTCAAACAATGGATCTAAAGAGAGTTAAGTCATACAATCAAATCAAGATGTGCATGTGTGTGGAATGAGGGGTGTAATTGGTGGCTAATTCTACTTTGCTCCTTGGAAATAGATCTTTCTTTTGAAAATTTGAAACTTGTGTTGCAGGACAACATGGGCTAGCTTTCTCTTTTTCTTTCATGCGGGCATCTAAGTACCCATTGTTTTTATTTCATCAGACACTTGTCCATTTTTTTCCTCGCAGGCGGGCATCTATGTACCCATTGTTTTCTCTTACAACTTACACTTTTGCCTAGCCTCATGCCTCTTCTCTACAACTTCTTAATTTTGAGAGATACTCACAAGAACTTTGGAGCAATTATTTGGGTGGAAATATATGAAATATTTTTGGTGTTTACGCCCAGTGTAGGAGAAAACATTTTTGGATGGCATTTTGTGGCACCTACCCCTAGCGTAGGGATAGTGCCTATGTGGGTGGAGTGTGTGTTATCTTGATTTTAAAAGTATGACAAAGGTCTCATAAGGTATCAACAAAGCTTGACTAAACTCAATACAATACAAGTAGCATATATGTAAAAGGGTTTTCTATTCTAATCATGATATATGGCTCTGGTAGGAATGTCAGCTTTGGTCATACAAGGAACTCATCATTTCATTTTAGCATTTTTCAAAATAAAATATCCGGAATTTAGTGTCATAATGAACTAGATAGCAGCTCAAACTTCTTATATCATGTCTATCAATTATTTAGGTTAGCTCAAGTATGCTCCCATAGATTTCAAGTTTCAGAATAAATTCTCAAGTCAAATTGATAACTCAATAGTGGGAGAAATTCTAATTCAAGCATGGCACTAGAGCAACTATCAATTAGGTTCAGATTCTCAAAGTTCCTTTATTCTCACACAAACTAAAACAAACCAAATGAATTGAAGGAAATTAATTAATCAGACTAAAGCAAACTACTAGCATATAGATTTAAAAACAAAGCGGGTTGAGATGACTTACCTGGTCCTGCGGGGTTGCTCCCCCAAGCTGGTTGTTGGTGCTGTCTCACTGGTACGGTGGTTGAATGTAGAAGTGGGTGAAGAGTGCTTCCCAGTTGTTGTCGTGTACTGCCTAGCGCTGCTGGATCTGGTCCTGGGCTTGTATGAGGACGTTCTGCATCTCCTCAATCCTGCCTAGCTGTGTGCGAAGCACGTGGCGGTCCTGCTGGTACTCGTGGTAGCTGGGGCCAGAGTAGGAAGCACGTCTAGGTTGGTAGTGCACTCCTCCAGAAGTCTCCTCCTGCATGTCAAACTGACCACTACCTTGTTGGTAATGACCGTAGTAGCCGTGCTGCCACTGGGTGCTGCTCGCTTGTTGCCAGGATCCCTCTGAGTGTGTGGACGGGGTTGCCTCCCACGGGTTATTAAAACCATGCGAGGTGCCCGTGTGGTCGAACGTCTGGTAGCCAGTGAATGCTGGCCCTCGTGGAGTTGGGTCTGCGCCATAGTATCTTTGCGGTATGCGGTCCAGGCATGCTGATGCGCTCCTGCCGACAGTAGCCCTGCTTGGTAAAACAATAAAAGAAGGTGCAGCATACAACCCGAGTCCCGGGTTAGGCAACGGGATCTCGGTTGCATCGCCACGATACATCATAGTAATGGGAATGTTGTTCTTCCCCCCATTTATTATTTGGGCCTGTCTGAAATGTTCAATGGTAATCTCAGGCCAGTCTTCAGTTATAAAATCAAGAGTGGCATTTTCTAGAAGACCCAAACTCCCGGCAGGTCGAGCTACCAAAGAGGTATACTCGATGTGCCCAAACTTCCTCTCAAAAGTTTTGATCTAATGTTCTACCAAGGCATAAACAGGTGAAACTTTCCTACGTCTAGCCATGGCAAACAAAATCTGCATATCCTCGGTCCTAACAATGCGAACATCGTCCCTAGGAAAAAGTGTAGTTCCTAGCCATCGGTGCATAAAACGCAAAGTGGGCAGCTGAATGGAATTGGTAACAGGATGTCTACAATTATTCTCATCAGATATCTCCTTCCAAAATTTAGCTCTATCAAATTCAGGCAAAGCAACATCCATGTCTATCACACATTCCAAATTAAAACCAAGGTGTTGGCTAAGTTCTTTCCATGTTAAAGAGAATTCTTTGTTAAAAAGTCAAAAAGAAACTCCATTGTTTTCAGCTTTAAGAGTGCAAAGAAATTTGGCAGTGAGAAGCTTACTACCCGGTTCAGTCATTTGCCAAAAATTTTCCCAACCAATCTCATGAAAGATAAGGGGGAATTCAGTATCCATACCTGTATCGTGGAGAAGGTCATCGCTGAAGACACTCGTAAGTGTGAATGGGAGGTTCTTGATGGTGTTGAACTTGGTCTTCTCAGGGCGTCGCATCTTCAGATGCTTCTCGTCGGTGAGGATGACGGTGGGTGCATTAGGCAGCTCCTGGGATGGGGAGTCAACGTTCATATCCAAACTGCTGCCTGATGAACGGCTACGGGTAGAGCGTGACGATCCTGCACGGTGAGCTTCTTCTTGAACCAACTCATAACTGCAAAACGTTAGTCCACACAACAAAAGAAAACTTGCACAGGGGGTTAGCACAAAGAAATGTTAGAGGTTAGACATCCAAAAGTCAATCATTCAACGGTTAGTCATTCAAGGATTCATTCAAGTTGATCAAAGTTTTAAGCTCAAATTTGTGACGACTTTCTACTTTGATTTTAGTTGGACAGTAATTCCTCTAAGTGCTATGTTTTTCTCTCAGGAAATCAGCAGAACTTCTACTCTTACAGGCTTCACTCTCAGGCTCTCTCTACTCTTCAAAATGAAGAGCTATCTACTACCCAAACTCTCTGAATAAATTTTTAAACGAAAGGTGAGCTCTCGGGTTTGGGATGGTGCAAATGGAGAGCTGAGCACTTGGGTTTTTATAGTGGGGAAAGAGGTGGCTCGGCCGATCAAGGGGTGGGGTCGGCCGACCCCACCTGTTGGCCATTTGCTCTCTCCTTTATTGTGGGTGCTCTTTGCTTCAATCCAAAGCCTGTGAATGCACCGTGGTGTCGGATGGCTGATTCCTCAAAGTGATGGATGGTTGTGATAAGGTTGATGGAAAAGAATGGATGGTAGTGAATAATGGTGGGTGATAATGGAGGTGGAAGTGATGGGTGTGATAGGTGTGTGACCCATGCGTCTCCTGTATTTTTTACCGTAGACAAATACCATGCAAATACGAAATATAAAAATAATACTTTTATTGAAACTGCAAGGAATTGAAATATGAAATTCTTATAATTTTCTGACTCTGTGGTAAAATAACTCTACCGGGAGTTTTTACGCTCCAGGGAAACCTATATGAGACTCTAAAAATATTATTAACCAAACTTTTTTTTGTTTTTATAGTGCATAAATGCGAGAAAATATCAAGTTACCTCTCGGCGAAGGTTCGGGATTTTTCTCGTCCGCCGAATCGGACTTCTGCTTCTTGCTCAGTTAGCGGGTGAATTCTCCAGTCCAGGAGATGGTGATCCAGCTGGTTTGTCCTTTCCTTCCACTATGTTTCCAGTGAGTTGTTGCTCTGGTCTTGGACGGAAAGCAAACCGCTCTTCTTTTCCGTTTATTTTGAATCTGATTTCTCCTGCCCCGACATCAATGTGAGCATTCGCTGTGCTCAAGAAAGGTCTCCCAAGGATGACGGATACTTTCGAGTTTGGTTGCATGTCTAGGACCACAAAATCTACTGGCAGGAAGAACTCTCTTATCTTCACTGGAATGTTCTCCGCAATTCCCTCGGGGTAGCGAATTGATTGATCCACCAGTTGAATGCACATTGATATGGGTATTAGGGTGGAATATCTGAGCTTCTCGAAGACTGATTTGGGCATCATACTGACACTTGCTCCAAGATCGCAAAGTGCATTCTTGAAGTATTGTTCTCCGATCGAGCAATCTATAGTGGGGCATCTGGATCTTTCTTCTTTTCTGGTTCTATGTTGAGGATGGCCGCACTACATTCTTCTGTCATCTTGATGACTTTGGTGGTCGACAGAGGTCTCTTTTTGTTTAGGATGTCTCTAATGTATCTTGCATATGTGGGGACTTGAAGGGCATCCAATAATGGTATGTTGACATATAGCTTCTGGATGACTTCAATGAATCTGCCGAACTGCTCATCTTGTTGATTCTTCCGGATTCTTCGCGGGAATGGTAAGAAGTTGACATCATGGAAATCTTGTGTCATTTCATGCTCTTGTGGTACAACTTCTTCCTCTTCTGCGTCTCTCTTTTCTTCTGGTTCTGCTGGTGCCACCGGTACCCTAGATGTTCCTCTCGGATGTGTCCCTTTTGGATATGGGGGATCTTGGGTTGACTTGCCACCTCTTGTGGTTATGGCTTTGACCTATTCATGGTTAGTGGCAAAAGACAATGCAGCAGACAACTATACTATTTGTGATTCTATCTTCTTATTATGAATAAGTTGATCTTTTATAGCAGAAGAAAAGTTATCCATTTTAATATTTACACTTTCTAAGATTTTATTATTAGAAGCAAGTTTCTTAGCAATATTATCATTAATCTTGGCTTGCTCTAATATCAAATCTCTCAAGGATGGTTGTTTAGGATAGTTACCCGGGTACTTACCTTGGCTGGATTGTTGTTGCCTCCATCCTTGCCTTGGCTGTGGAGTAGAGTTGTTGAGAATGACGTTGATGTCTTCTTGTGGTGGATCAAACTTCACTCCCAAGTACTCTCCCCATTTGTTCTGTGTGTTGAATGCATCTTGAATAGCTTGACGATCCTTCTTGTAGTCGCTATTGGTACTAATTAAGTGTCACTCTGTAAAGGTATGGCTCATCCCATAGGTATATCTTGCTTTCTTGGATGAGTTTCTTCTTGTCTGCCCCCGGTGGCACATATCCTGTGACCATAAAATTGACAATATTTGCGTACCAGGGGTGGTGATCCGTGACCTTGAGGAGTGTGTCATTTCGCAGGAAATCGTCGATAGGTAGATCCTGTTTGCCTTTGAATTGCATTCTAGACAAATGATCGGCTACAAAGTTTTCTACTCCCTTTTTATCTTTAATTTCAAGATCAAATTCTTGGAGCAGCAAGATCCATCTTATTAATCTTGGTTTAGCATCTTTCTTAGTGAGCAAGTATTTTAGAGCAGCATGATCAGTGTAAATGATGACTTTGGCTCCAACTAAGTAAGATCTAAATTTGTCTATAGCAAAAACCACGGCCAACAATTCTTTTTCAGTTGTCGCATAATTTAGTTGTGGCCCAGTTAAGGTTTTGCTAGCATATGAGATTTCATGATGTTTCTTATCTTTGGTTTGCCCTAAGACAGCACCAACAGCATAATCACTAGCATCACACATTACCTCAAAAGGAAGCATCCAATCAGGGGGTTATATGATTGGCGCAGAGACAAGTGCTTTCTTAAGATAATAGAAGGAGTCTAAGCACCCATCATCAAAGTTAAAGGGTGCATCTTTAGCAAGCAAGTTTGTTAAAGGTCTAGCAATTTGAGAAAAATCTTTTATAAACCTTCTATAAAAACCTGCATGACCAAGAAAGCTACGGACACCCTTAACATTCGTGGGCGGTGGAAGTTGCTCGACAACCTCTATCTTAGCTCTATCCACCTCTATCCCACGCTCGGAAACTCTATGTCCTAGCACTATTCCTTCTCGAACCATGAAGTGGCATTTCTCCCAGTTCAAGACTAAGTGCTTTTCCTCACATCTTTGCAAGACACGGTCCAGATTCTCTAGGCAGTGATCGAAAGTTTTGCCATAGACTGAGAAGTCGTCCATGAACACCTCCATGATTTCTTCGATCATATCAGAGAAGATGGACATCATGCACCTTTGAAAAGAAGCAGGAGCATTGCATAGGCTAAAAGACATGCGCCTATATGCATATGTTCCGTAGGGGCATGTGAAAGTTGTCTTACTTTGATCGTCGGGATGGATTGGGATTTGGTGATAACCCGAATACCCATCAAGGAAGCAGAAGAAAGAATGTTTTGCGAGCCGTTCCAACATCTCATCGACGAATGGTAACGGGAAGTGATCTTCTTGGTGGCCTTGTTAAGTTTTCGGTAGTCTATGCACATTCTCCAGCCCGTCACGGTTCGTTGAGGGATTAGTTCATTTTTCTCATTTTTCACGACTGTCATCCCTCCTTTCTTAGGCACTACTTGGACAGGGCTGACCCACTCGCTGTTAGGAATGGGGTAGATTATGCCTGCGTGCAAGAGCTTCAAGACCTCTTTCTTTACTACTTCTCCCATCGCATTATTTGGCCTCCGCTGTGGCTCCCTAGAAGGTGCAGCATCTTGCTCAATTGGGATGCGATGGGTGCAGAGAGTTGGGCTAATTCCCTTAAGATCTTGAAGAGAGTATCCTAAGATAGAGCGGTGTTTTTCTAGAATGGTGACAAGTTTGGAGGTTTCCTCCTCAGAGAGTTGGTCACTAATGATTACGGGAGTCTCCCTATCACCATTAAGGAAGCCATACTTAAGTCCAGAAGGAAGGGGCTTAAGTTCTATAGAGGGTTTAGATGGGGTTCAGATTTATCCAAGTCTAAAGATTCTTCTAATTCGGCTTCTTCTTGGATGAAATCCTTTGCGTCCTCTTCTAGATCAGGATGAGAGGGTTCTAGAAGAGATGCCGCCATCACTTCCTCTATCGGGTCAGTCTCGGGGTGCAATTCTACTTTAGAGTTGGCAGAATTTGCTAATAGAATTGAAACGCAAAGGTTCTTCCTGAGATGACCTTCAAGGTTCCCTCCATGAAATCCGTCAAGGAATCTCATGAGCAGGTGTCCAATTAACAAGTCAAATTTCTCTATGTCAAAAATAAAGAAGTGCAAGAGGATATGGACCTTGTTAATTGTGAAAGGAATGGTCTGTGCAATCCCGCAGCTCTCGACCAATTTCCCAGAGGGCAATTTAAGAAATTTGTTGGTCGGGGCTAGAGATTCCTCTCCTAGGAGTGCATTTGCTAATGACTTAGACATAATGCTAACTCCTACAGCGGGGTCATAAAGAGAGTCTATGGTAGTCCTATTTATGACGCATGGAATGGTTGTGACGCAAGATAGGGTCCTAACAACCTCAGGCGAGGCTTCGGCCTCCTTCAACCATTCGTCACTCATAATGGACGCGAGCTCTTGAGCAGTCTCCTTGAGATAGCGGGTCTCAAGGCGATGTGGGATGTGATCATTTGGAGCTCTACGGGTTGTAGACTTCTTTTGCACAGGTTGATTCGAGGCATTTCCGAAATCGGAGAAGAGATCGGCCTCGATATCAAGAGGAAATTCCAGAGGTTTAACATCCTCTGGAGGAATTGGTGGTTTTGGTTCAGGTTCGACAGCTTGTGATGTAAGTGGTGAGGTTCCGGCTATCGTAGGTTCATCCTTCGGGGCTTGATCTTCCTCGGGGGCTTCATCATAGATATTAGTGTAGGGGGTGTTCTCGAGAATTTTCGCAAGAACTTCCTTACCTTCACTAATAGAGAGATGCAAGAACGCTCCCTTGGAGGCTAAATCAAGAAATTGTGTGGAATTTTGCCTAAGACCGAGGTAGAAATGTTGCAAGAGGGCTGGCTCGGTTATAGCTAAATCAGGGCCGGTGGATGCTAAATCTGTGAAACGGGGCCATGCCATACCTAGAGGCTCCTTATCCTTTTGTCTAAAGGTTAGTATCTCTATACGAAGACGAGCAACTCGGGGAATGGGGGATACAGAACTTTGATTGCAGCTTCTCCCATTCTCCATTTACACTACTTACGTGACGAGTATACCATCGTTTGGCTATTCCCGTCAAAGAGAACGGAAATAGCTTCCACTTAAGGGTATCTCGTTTCATCCCGTGGATATGTATGCAAGAGCATAATTGTTCAAAATCTCGTAGGTGCGTATAGGGGTTCTCATCTTCATCCCCAGAAAAAGGTTTCTCCTGAACCATCGCTATGAGACTCGGGCGTAGCTCATAACGAACGACCAAAATGGCCTGTGATGAACTAGGCGGCTCCATACTAGCGCCTGATGGAGCACCATACTCAAAGATAGGTGTTTGATCCATGTGTGTGTGGAAAAGATAGTTTTGATCAAACAAGGATAACTAAGACGACTTGACTCTAATTAAGACAGCTACCGTTCCCCGGCAACGGCGCCAGAAAGCTTGTTGACACCAAAGGTGGCAAACGGATATACCGCAAGCGTACGGTGTCATAGGACCGACCAATTTCTACAAGCACAAGTACGACGATCGCCAATTTAGTGGCAATCAAGTCACACTTGAGCCAATATAAACCTGGTAGTCCGAAAATCGCGAAGGATTTCTAACATTTTAAACAGAACATACCCCAAGGATCTTACAAATTCAGCAACAACCCATCAAATGATACATAAGTTTACAACTGAATTAAAACATCAGAGTACAACATAGTCTTTTACATAAATGTAACAGTAGCGAAAGTCAACATAGTTTTGAAACAACATAGCTCACATACGAGTACCACCAGCTGACCGTGTCACAGCATCTTACAAAAGCTAAAGATGGATAACGACCTTGCCCCAGGTCTAATCTTCTTCGCCCGCAGGGGTGAAGCAGTTCTTGCAATAAGCATAGTAGACTACTCCTTCTGCAACAATGGGGATAAAACCCTGAGTACTCAATTGTACTCAGCTAGACTTACCCGACAGGAAGTAAATAAAAAGACTCTCAAGGATATACAGGCTTATTTGGTGGAGCTCAAAGGATAGCAACATTTTGCATAAAAATCATTACTACAGTAGTTCCTCAACTTATAAATTTTAGATATGATTTAGCTTCGATTTCAGTTAAGCCATTAAGCTAAGGTTTGCAGCTATACTAAACAATCACTTGATATTATAGCAAACAATACAACCATATGATTTCCGATATCCACAGATATCAACCTCATCTCACCGTAATCAATATGTTCAAGTTATTAGCCTCTACCTCACCAGAAGATCAGTTCAGTTTCTCACTAACCAGGAGAGATGGCGATTCGAATCGATTGTACCAGCTGGCAAACATGCCAATCACAAACCCTGTCAGCCTGATCAGTGGCTTTTGGGTCACCGTTAGATCTTTCTGACTCATATTATATCGCGAGCTTGGCGGGGGCCATATTCTCGGAGACAAACCCACTCACAGGAAGTGCAGGTCCCTGACCTAACTATGGCAAAATGATGTCTCCGCACATCCTTCCTACCTTCAGAATATGTCTATCCATGTCACACCAATTCTCGGCTCAGAAGGAACTACTCGGCTTCGCATTCAGAACGACTTATCTGGCCAGCTATGTGACGACGTCCTTCAATCTCAACTGATGTCTGATGGCCTCAGTCCTAGTCGGCCGCAAGCAGCACTGAAGACAGCATGACCTCAACCATGTCATGCGGCTCCCCGCTACCTAGCCTTGATTCTCTCATTATCATTGTGGCATGGTGGCACATATAGTCAACTAAGTGGAATCCATCCCCATCATTATTAGTCACCACATATGCTCGCGAAGGATAGGAAATCTCTCGACTTCTACCAGTCTAAGCATGGCTAAGCGTAAGATCGAACCCATCCCTTGTCTAGTAATAGTACCAGGATAGTAGACAAGTGTACAAGGTATAAATGCAGCAATGGTATCAATTCAACTCCTATACTTAAGTGCACAATCATACGATTTAAGAAAGACCGGTGCATTTATATAAAAAGAGATAGGTGGAGGCTTAGGGATGCTCCGGGGCTTGCCTTTCACAAAGTTAGATGGTTGATGGTGCCTTTCACAAAGTTAGATGCCTGATGGTCAGTGCACTCCGGCAGTTCCGTTTCCTCCTCGGCCTCGGGAGCTTCCGGCACCTCGATCTCCGGGGGCACTCCTTCCTCCGGCGGATCGAATTGCTGCAATGTAACTCCTCCCGGCGATCCTGTATGCATGATATGCATATATGAGAACTAAGAATGCACATGGAATGCAATATAGAGATGCACAACTTGAGCCAGGAGATGCATTAGACAACATGTGAGCATCCAAATAATTTATCAAACATTTACTGAGTATGTGCATATTTCTTCTCTAAACAACAACACATACTCACCCTTCTTAAGCAAGCTATAGAACAATTTCTCATCTTCCGTAAGAGGTCTACAACCTGCACTAACAATTGATTTGAATCAAACTTACCTAACTGCACTTAACTAGTAAAGAAACAGCATGAACAAGCACCTACACAAAGAATATTAACCTTGCTGCCTTTATACATAAATAAAGTCAGCAACACAAATGTCCAGCAAGGTTGTTGAACTAAAACATCTCAGAATTGCATGAAAATTGCTTGCTAACAACTCAATAATCGATAAAAGCAATTAATTTAACCCTATCTTATAACTGGACCCTTTATTTGCTGTACCCAGAAAATTCTAGAAAAATTACAGTAGATAACACACTCCCATATTAAGTTACTAGCAAAATTTCAAGTCATTTGGACAGATATAACATGCTACACAAAAATGACAAGCAGACAGCCATTTAAGCAATAGAAAATGCTTACTACAGTGAAATGTATCAAACAACAGATTTCCCATTTTTCCTAGCTTCTTTATCACAAAACAAGGCTCAGGAAAAATATTCATAGCCATTACTTATCTACACTAAGCATGGTGAATTTATCAAAAAGATAGCATGACAGGCATGTTACACATGACATAATATAAATAACAGTGACCAACCAACAAACATATTTTTCCCAGATCCTACTACTCTAAACAAGATTAATGCAGGTGGAATCACATTTTAAGCATATTCCTATAATTAGTTATGCATTTATCAAGTTTACAAGCATATAACAAATTAATTATAACTACATAGAAAAATTACCACAAAGTCATATTTCATATTTTTTCTGTGTAGAGCTCAGAAATACAAACCCAAAAAAATTTGGTTCATCTCATTTGGACACTTCTAGCTCCAGATATGAATTTTGGAAGATTTTACCAATTTTCTGAAAATTCATTTTCTTAAATCCTTTAAAACGAACTCGGTTCAAAACGCTACACACACCCGGCTCAGTGCACCAGAAGCGCACTAGAGCGACTGACCGGTGGGCTCCCCGGTCAAACGGGTCCCACGCGTCAGAGAGAGAGCAGAGCCGCCGGCGCTGACTGGCCCTATCTCGCCGGCGGCGAGGTCACCGGCGGCACCGAGGGCACCTACGTGTTCCTGGGAACGAGGCGAACCCGATGAGCTAACTCCCAAAACCTAACTATCACCGGAGCAAGCTCAACGGCGGCAATGGCGGACGGCGGAGCTCCGGCGAGCGTGCGCCGGCCGCTACCGGCCTTCACCGGCAAGCCTAAGCTTCGTTCCGAGAACCTAGAACCCTAACGAAGCTATACGGCCTGCTAATCGACCTTTGGTCCACTACGACTTGACCTAACCGCGCGCAAGGCGGCACGATGGCGGACGAAAACTCCGGCAAGTGGCGTCCCGGCTGAAACAGGGCTCGAGCGGCCCGACCAAACCTCTAGGCTAGATCCACGACTGGCGGAGACACCTAGACGAGCAAGAGAGAGGGAAGCCGGCCACGGCATTGTGCTCGACGCGGCGAGCAGTGAGCTCGGCGGTGCTCCGGCAATGGCACGGCGGCGAAGGGCTCTAGGTTCTATACCTTGCCTCGGCTGGTTCCGGAAATGGGCGGGAAAGGTAGAGTAGAGGATGGCGAAGCTCGGGTGGAGATGGAGCGGTCAGAGACAGTGCGGTGGCGGCGGATTTCACCGCGGAGCTGGCTCGGCGGCGATGGCGATGGCGGAGAGGAAAAACGGAGAGCAAAGAGGCGAGAGCGAGAGAGAGAACGAGTGGAGTAGCCAGGCGACAGAAAGGCGTGTTGCCTTGGGTTTTTGCAGGCCGGCCGAGGGCAACGACGGCGTACGGTGCCACCTGGCACGATCTTTCTGACGGCGGCCGCGCGGTCGCTGACCGGTGTCAGACTGAATCGGCTTCGATTCAGTTTCAACAAAACCGACTGAAACTCGATTTTGATCGAGCCACAACTCGTGATCTAGGGCGTTTCAGCGAAAACTTCACTAATATGGATCAAAGAGCTACATGAGTAGATCATTTGGTATTAGAACAGTTTGAACTGATTCAGCTTGGTTTGAGAGATATGGATCGAAGAACACAGGTACAACGAAACTGAAAACAGTTTAGACTTAGCAAATTTTCAGCAACTCCAAAACAGCCCCAAATCTGCACAATTTCACAATTTTGACCACCTTACACCCATTTTCATGAGTTGGCCCAAAAATAAAGTTTGTTGCTTATAAAATTATACACAACTTTGATTAAGGGTTCTCTGACATGCAAAGTCTCTAAATTAACTTTCTTGTTTGGTCAAACAAAATAGGTTTAGGAGGGCTTTCTAGTCAACTATGAGCTAGAGGGGTATTTTGGGGATTTCACCAACATGAACATTGTTCCAAATGTTAACCCAAATTTGTTTAAGTCATCTAGAACAGTAAACAAGCATCACATTTGCATGCTAACACATCTATGGTATTGTAAGTATATAAACAAGCATATAGCATATAAAGGAATGTAATTCAATTAAATGGTGATGATGCATGAAATGACATGATCAATGCTTGATGTCATGCAAATGTAAGTGTAAAAATAGTAACTAACACTAGGGTGCTACATGCGGTAGTCAATGTAGCTTTCACCGGGAGTATTCCAGGTATCGTATTTTCCACGGGGAACGTGAAGTGTATTAACTAGATTCAAGGCTGTTAATAGGAATCAAAGGGGTTGGTGATCAAGGATAAAAGCTTGTAGATATAGAGAGGCTCCTATGCAGCAAAAGATATCTGGTCTCGGCTTTCTAAGTATAAAGAGCTTAGTCAGCTCCTCCTTTCACAACAAGCGACAGGCGAAACAGTAGGAGACAAAACTCCTACCCGAGGCGGCTGTACAATTGTCTTGATGCCTTGCCGTTTTAATAACTTGTCTCACATACGTGGTGGACTACGAGGACCAGACAAGGCTGTCACCACTTGCTGGCTACCACAAACAATCCGTGCGACAAGCGGCCCACACTGATAAGATATAGCCTAGACACCACGTCTACACTATACTTACTAGTCTAATCTTAGCTAGAGACTAGAGCACTTCACAAAATAAAGCAATATGCATGTGAAGACAGTATATACTTAAAGTACCAGAACCAGAATATTAAATGCTGGAAGAACTCGGATGGAAAACTTACTAGAAGCTTGAATCCGATGATGTACACCTTGAAGAAGACTCCCGACAGGCCCGGGGCTTTCTCCAGAGACTTCCCTCACTCTCTTCCCTCTTTACACTAACACTAATTTATATTGTACACTTGATACTTGATCCTTGATTGTTCTAAAGTGAAGGACTAGGGGGTATCTATAGGGGGATGAAGGGCAGTGCCACGTCAGCGATCCGCGTGCTTCTTCACCTCCATCCTTGGATCCACCGTCCTTGGAACCGCCTTGGATGGACGACAGAGATAAAATGAGCACGTGAAAGGCATGCTGGAAGTCGGTGGAGTGAGGCGGTGGTCTGGGCCCACCATCCCTAGTTCGGCCGACCCACACTATGGCAGGTGGGCTTGGCCAGGGCTTCTAGAAGGCGTCTCAACCTGCCTAGGAATGTGTTGGTGACTTGGGTCCATATCTCTTGGTTCGGCCGACCCACATGGAGCAAGGTGAGTGCACCTCTATGGTCCCCACCTGTCATGGACTGTGACCATGTGCTTGTTCTGCTTATATCTTGTCGGTTGGGGCCTTAATCCATGTACTTTGCTCTCTAGCCTTTGATTGACGCTATACTTGTGATCCAAAGGTAGAGATGGACTCCAGGGGATGTGCCACGGATCGTACCACGTCAACACGGCCACGAGGGCTCCCTACCTGGTTCGGCCGAACCATAAGGTGGGGCCACGTGGCCTCTGATCTCTTGCATTTCACTTCATTACTTGATTCCTTGAAGCTAGAGCGCCGGGGCCACTATTCACGGTTCGATCGAACCATGAATAGTGCCCATCCGGTGCCCACTCGATCCTGAAGTGAAGTCCTTCAAGATTGTGACATTGTCTTGCCATTTCATCATAATTGGATTTGCATTATACCTTCATCTTGGGCTTCTAAACTCTGAAATCACCTGTTTTAAGTACCTGCAAATAAATACTAACATGTACATGTGGAACCAAGTTATTTGTATCTATGTCACTATGTGTTTGCTTGTTTCTTCCAAAAAAAAAGTGTTTTGTTGACGGTTATGATGGTAGAAAACATGTTATAACTACCGTCAACAAGATGTATTCTTGATAGCGCTCCCATGCTTCTGAAATGGTTTCTTCTTTTTGCTGCTGAAAGTCGGTGATCTTTCCTCTTAAGGCATTGGTTTTGCCTATAGGAAAAAACTTTTCTAGGAAGGACTTAGAACACTTTGCCCATGTGTTGACGTGATCTTTGTTGGAGTAGAACCACTGCTTCGCTCTTCCCAAGAGTGAAAATGGGAACAAGCGGAGTAGTATGATGTCTTGAGCAACGTTCTTGATGGTGATGGTGCTGCTAATCTCCAGAAAATTCTGAAGATGAGCACTTGCATCTTCATGTGCCTTTCCAATGAATGATATAGCTTGAACCATGTTGATGAGGCTTGGCTTGAGCTCGAACTCTAAGTTATCGGTGTTGAGTGCTAGTCCGGTGCGGATGTTCTTGGTGCTTGGTGTAGCGAACTCTCGAAATGTTTTCTCAGCCATGGCTTCAGGAACTTGGTGTTAGCTTCTTATTGTGCTGATTTGATTCGGATGATTGAAGTTGATTGAATCCTGTGATACCCTACATAAAATGTAGACAAGAAAAACAAGGGGTAATTCTATAAAAGCAGAGGTACTAGGTTGATTCCATCACTAAGTATGTAATTGATCTTTTTTCTCAAACGCCTTTCTGTTACTTCTCCCTGGCAACGGCGCCAAAAATGCTTGTTGGTATTAATTAAGTGTCACTTGGTAAATTAGTTAGGCACCTCTTTTAAACCTATATTTCTTACAATAACTAGGTTGTCATCCCCAGCATGAATATAAGAGATATGTATGGAAACTACCCAGAATAATACTAAGCAGTTATTATGAATGCAAGTGACTAAAGAGGGTACAAATAAATAATCAAGTTCAAAGTATCTGCAAGCGCACAGATTAATTATACCATTGTACCATTTTACCCGAGTATTCCAGGGTTGTCGATTTATATTTTTACCACAGGGAGAAGGTATGGAGCCAGGCATGAGTGGATAGATTCAAGATACAATACTTATGAATAGAATCGATCACATAGCACATACTTAAATAGGGTAAGCCAATAATAAGGATATAGATATAATGATAAAGGCTTAGATAACTTTCCAGAGAGGTGTGGACTACTCAAGTTAAAGTCAACCAAAGCATAGGATTACTTAAGAGGTCAGATTCTTATGTCATTCCTAATTAATTATGTTATTCATCTACTCTAGTAAATATATAATCATGTATAGCACAATTGACTCGTTATCTATGCATCAGGAACATTATTCAGGAAGAACAAGAACAGAGTAAGTCTACCTTCATAATTTAGTTCTACTCTCTCTACATACGGGGAGTGGACTACAAAGAGCTCAACGGGAGTGTCACATCCGTGATCTACCACATGACCCGGCATATTGAGCGCATTCGCAGGCAAATAATATCTAAGCACCATGCCTCTATAATATCTACCACTTAACCCACTCGAGTACTGGATTTAGCGCTTTGCAAACTCATGCATAAACTCATTACCAGTCATAACTAAATCAAATATACTACTAGGATAAACTAGGAACATAACAAACCAAAACATAGTGTTAAAATAGCGTAAAGTCATAATGAGAGGTAATACAGTAGATTTACCAATCTCTAGTAGACAGGCGATCCAGAATCCTGAGCTGAAGGCTCAACTCTACTTCAATCTACTATCTAGGTCTAAACTAGAACTTTGAGTGTCTAACCCTAATCTCTGGTGGAGAGCTCTTCTCTGAATTATCTGATCTGGCTTCTGAGCTCCTGATCCTCTGAAACCCTAGGGGGTCTGGGGGTGCTTATATAGACCGGTGGGATGAACCGTAGCCCTTAGATCAAACCGACTTCGACGGAATGCTAGGATTGCTTGAAATTTCGGGATGTGGGGCCACGTCGAAACTGGGGCGAAGAGGACTCTCTGACAGATCGGCCGATCTGGCAGGGAGATCGGCCGATCTCCACTCTCTGCCAAGTGGGCCCCACTTCGTCAGGCGTATCTCTGGTGTCCTCTAGAATGTTCTTGTTCCACTATCGCGTTGGAATTCGATATTTTGATCTGACGTGTGGGTCTCCCTTGATTCTTTTCTGATTAACACCCTGTGAAACACAGTTTCACCAAAACACATGGAATTCTGTCAGTTTAAACCCTATTCTATGTTTGAGAATGTTTTTATGTCCTTTTTCATGTCTTGTTGATGCTTAAAATTGAGCAATAACTACCATCAACAGTTGCCTCGCTGTGCGAGCCAACCTAATAGTACGTCCATCTTGGTTGATAATGCACACAGTTCTTCGGTTGTCTTCTCACTCTGATGACAATGTTGAGTATTGTCATGGGTCCAGCTTTGATTTCTTGCTATTTTCTTCGTAAGTGCTTCAGCTTTCCCCGGAGTAAGTGACAAGAATGACCCTTCAGCAGTTGCATCAAGTTGGTTACGACTCC
Organism: Eremochloa ophiuroides; assembly: GCA_038502445.1. NCBI lineage: Eukaryota > Viridiplantae > Streptophyta > Magnoliopsida > Poales > Poaceae > Eremochloa > Eremochloa ophiuroides. The sequence goes on from JAHLJS010000008.1 coordinate 21,033,300, forward strand.
TTTGAATTAATCCATGGTAGAAACCTTGCAGGAGTAACTAATCTTCTATTCCATGATGGGGACAATCTGAGATGTATTCTTGATAGCGTTCCCATACTTCTGAAATGGTTTCTTCTTTTTGCTGCTGAAACTCGATGATCTTTCCTCTTAAGGCACTGATTTTGCCTATAGGGAAAAACTTTTCTAGGAAGGCCTTAGAACATTTTGCCCATGTGTTGATGTGATCTTTGTTGGCGTAGAACCATTGCTTCGCTCTTCCCAAAAGTGAAAATGGGAATAAACGGAGTAGTATGATGTCTTGAGCAACGTTCTTGATGGTGATGGTGCTGCCAATCTCCAGAAAATTCTGAAGATGAGCACTTGCATCTGCATGTGCCTTTGCACTGGAAGATATAGCTTGAACCATGTTGATGAGGCTTGGCTTGAGCTCGAACTCTAAGTTATCGGTGTTGAGTGCTGGTCCGGTGCGGATGTTTTTGGTGCTTGGTGTAGCAAACTCTCACAATGTTTTCTCAGCCATGGCTTCAGGGACTTGGTGTTAGCTTCTTGTTGCGCTGATTTGATTCAAATTGAAGTTGATTGAATCCTGTGATACCCTGCATAAAATGTAGACAAGAAAAACAAGGGGTAATTCTGTAAAAGCAGAGGTACTAGGTATGATTCCATCACTAAGTATGTACCTGATCTTTTTCTCAAATGCCTTTCCGTTACTTCTTCCGGGCAACGGCGCCAAAAATGCTAGTTGGTGCTAATTAAGTGTCACTTGGTAAATTACTTAGCCACCTCTTTTAAACCTATATCTCTTAACATAACAAGGTTGTCATCCCTAGCATGAATACAAGAGACACGTATGGAAACTACCCAGAATAATACTAAGCAGTTATTATGAATGCAAGTGACTAAAGTGGATATAAAATATAAATAATCAAGTTCAAAGCATCTGCAAGCGCACAGATTAATTATACTATTGTAGCATTTTGCCCGAGTATTCTAGGGTTGTCGATTTATATTTTTACCACAGGGAGAAGGAATGGAGCCGGGCATGAGTGGATAGATTCAAGATACATTACTTATGAATAGAATCAATCACATAGCACGTACTTAAACAGGGTAAGCCAAAAATAAAGATATGAATATAATGATAAAGGCTTAGATAACTTTCCAGAGAGGTGTGGACTACTCAAAGTTAAAATCAACCAGAGCAAGTCTACCTTCATAACATAGTTCTACTCTCTTTACATACGAGGAGTGGACTACAAAGGACTCAACGGGAGTGTCACATCCGCGATCTACCACATGACCCGGCATATAAAGCGCATTTGCAGGCGAATAATATCTAAGCACCATGCCTCTATAATATCTACCACTTAACCCACTCGAGTACTGGATTAAGCGCTTTGCGAACTCATGCATAAACTCATTACCATTCATAACTATATCAAATATACTACTAGGATAAACTAGGAACATAACAAACTGAAACATAGTATTGAAATAGCATAAAGTCATAACGAGAGGTAATACAACAGATTTATCAATCTCTAGTAGACAGGTTATCCAGAATTCTGAGCCAAAGGCTCAACTCTACTTCAATCTACTATTTAGGTCTAAACTAGAACTTTGAGTGTCTAACCCTAATCTCTGGTGGAGAGTTCTTTTTTGATCTGAATTATCTGATCTGGTCTGAGAGGTGTTTGAAACCCTGGGGGTCTTGGGGTCCTTATATAGGCCGGTGGGATGAACCGTAGCCCTTGGATCAAACCGACTTCGACGGGTGGCTAGGATTGCGTGAAATTTCGGGATGTGGGTCCACATCGAAGCACACGTGGAACGGAGACCTGCCAAGGTCGACCGACCTATCAGGGGATCGGCTGACCTCTCCTGGCTAGCAACCGGGCCCCGCTTCGTCAGACTTGCTTCTGGTGTTCTCTAGAATGTTCTTGTTCCACTTTCGCGTCGGAATTTGATATTTTGATCTGACATGTGGGTCTCCCTTGGTTCTTTTCTGATTAACACCCTGCGAAACATAGATTTACCAAAACTCATGGAATTCTGTCAGTTTAAACCCTATTCTATGTTTGAGGATGCTTTTATATCCTTTTTCATGTCTTGTTGATGCTTAAAATTGAGCAATAACTACCATCAACAGGCACCCTCCAACAAATCGGACAGATCTATAAGTCAAGACTTTGAAGCTTAGAAGGAGCTGAGATATAATAACCAGCACTACAACGGTCTCTGTACCTCTTTTATCCTGTAGTAGCTTTTGCTCGGATTCCATCAAGTCGTTGCAGTGCAACTGTAGCGTGTCACGCTGCTCGCAGAGGTCTTCCATCGCTTTCTCCAGACGCACGGTTTCCTTCTCTAACCTTGCGTTCTCCGCCGCGAGTCTAGCAGCGCGTTGAAGAGATTTACGGTGATCTTCGGCCGTATCATGAATGGCCTGATCGACAATAACAGAACATGATCAAGAGCAAGTAGAGAAACCTCAAGCAAATTCAAGAAGGGCATAGTTACCTGGACTCGTGAGGACAATTGCCCCAGCCGGTGGAGTACGTTCCTCAGGTCGGCACGGGTACTTGTTATATTAGCTTTCAAAGCCTCCAGCTCTTCGTCCGCCGCTTCCTCCTCCACGACGACGGCGTACTGATCGCCGATCCGCCTCAAAGTCCTGAGCACCACTGGCGGGGCCTCACCCGTAGCCTGCCGGGTGATCTCTTCGACATCGTGCTCTGGAGGAGCAGCGCCTGTAGGTGGTTGCTCAGGGATCTCCTGGCTTGATCCCGGCACTCCTCCAAAAGAGGGGCTGCCGGTCTGCGCGTCTGCCCCTTGAGTGGGACAAGCGGGCGACACTATACCG
>JAHLJS010000008.1:21733849-21854070 GCA_038502445.1 Eremochloa ophiuroides
GCCCGGTTCCCTCCTACGCGCGTAAAGGCGCGTGCGCGCGACGGACGCCGGCGACGCCCGGGGTCCGGCCAGCCTGCCGCCTCCTGCTGTCGTCGTGGGGGTCCCGGCCACGCTCTGAGCACACCCTCAGTCCTATAAAACCCCACCGTCGCCGTTTCTCCTTCCCTCTCACTCTCTTCACTGTCCAAGTGGAGGAGCCGCCATGACCGCCGGAGCAAAGCTCCATAGCCACCGTCCAATCTTCGTCCTCCATTCATCCCGCGGCCAAATCAATTGAAGCACCTCGTTCCTCGCTTCACGCCGCCTCTCCCGCGCTCCTCCCTCGGCTCCGCCGCGTCCTGCAGCGCCGCGGCCTCCTGCCGCTGGTCGCCGAGCCGCCTGGCGCCGTGGCACGAGCCGCGCCCTGCCAAGCTGCAGGCACCGGCAGGTCCACCGGCTGTCGGGCCAGCACAGGCCTCACTCCGCCGCCCTCCGGCCAGCCGTGGCCAAGCCGGCTCTCTCCTCCCTGACGCCGATCTCCCACGACTCTGCTCTGTTCGTCGAACCGAGGAAGAAGAAGAACAGCACGAGCTCCTCTCTGTTTTCTCTTGTGTGCAAATGACGTGTGGGCCCACTGGATTCCAATGCTACACTAAGGTGTTCAGATTTCTTGTTGATGTTCAGAAATTTATATTTCTAGTTTGGTAGCTCCAAAAATAGTGAAACAAGTTTTGTTAGTTCTCTTGTTAAATACTCTGCATGTTAGATCCATAAAATGTGTTGTGTTGTTTATATTTTTGTGCTGTAGAAATTAATTAGGAAAAGTGGTTTAGGAGATTTATTAACTTGCTTTTGGCTATATTTTGAGAAATATAAGTCTAACAACTATGATTCTAATTTTGTTAGTCCTCTAATAAAATACACTAGCCAATAGGGATATAAAACATGAAGGTTGTTTACTATTTTAAAGGTGTTTTACTTTAATCTTTTTAAATAGGAAATAAATGATTGTTTTGCTTGTTATTTTTGTACCTAGAGTTGTATTGCTCCAAATGACATGCAAATTTAGTGGTAGACTCTTTGAGTGATGTGTGATGTCTAGTTAAACTTTCATGATTTATGGTGCATGTATGGTTGAGTTATTGATTTAACTTGTTTGATGCCTAATAAGTAGATTTAAATGCATTATAAATAATATATAAGTGTAAAAATTGGGAATGGTGCTCCACTGTCTTTTCATGATGTTGTGGTAGCCTGGGAATCAATAATATAGCTATGATGTTTTAGAAAGTGTTGAGTTTCACATTTATCTGATTTTTCCAATGTATTGTTGCATTATAAACTTGTTATTTTGCAGTAATTAATTTATAAAACCTGAGCACGTGGAATTTGTACCTTGGTCATGATTTATAATCACCTAACTCTCATTAAAATTTGGGATTCATTTGAGGTGTTTACCATATAACTTAAATAATCAAATAATAAACTTTTATGTGATATTTAGTGAAAGTTTTGGGGTAAACAGGCACATGCATATTGTTTATGACTTCTTGCCATGTATTAATCTAAGGTGAATGTTTTATGTTTGTGTTATGATGTTTCGAGTTCTTTAACTAGCTCACATAGGAGTTTCTTGGTTGGAAAACAAGTAAGCGAATTAATTGTATTCCCTGTAAGGTGTTATGTGACTTTTGGTTTGTGTGGTGGTCCTGATCATCAACCCAATATGATCCTTGGCACTTAACGGAATGGTTCGTGATTAACTTGATGATAGAAAAGTTTAATAAGGATTAATATAGTTAATAGAAATATTAACTAGGCTTTCTACGACCGTTAAAGTGGTCAATAAATTAATTATGAAATCACCACCTTGTTTAGTGAAGTTGATTTACAACTTTATCGTCAAGGAGAGTTGTACCCAACTTTCTAAACTAAGTTTACTTTCTAATAATTCACAATTTAGTGCATCTCATGCATCATGGCATACATAACATCATGTTAAGCCTACATTATTATTTCGTGTAGTGAACGCGCGATAATTATTATCAGAGGCAAACCCCGAGTAAGGTCTTCACTCGGTGGACGTGGATCTTTCTCGGTGATTGACTTCAGGGTTCTATCTGCTTCAAACAACAGGCAAGCCCCGGTGCATTTGCCCCTCCTTGTTATTTAAAAATATTTGTCACATGAGTTAATCTACTGCATTAGGTTAATAGGAGTAGAGTGATAACCTATTGATGCATTACCTTTCCTTGACCACATATTATACCTGAGACCCTGATTTATTTAAAAGTATTAAAAAATGCTTAGTCATGCTTAATGATAGAGTTGCAAAAATGCTATTTTGAAAACTGTGATGATATGAAACAAATGAATCAGTTTATGGGATTGGTATTGTCCTTGTTTGGTGATGGTGTACTTGGCCAGTCCATTATCATCAACGTGGATGGATTTTCTGTTTGGTCGACCATCTGTTTGGGTTAGAGTCCCAATGATCCTCGCCATCGGAAAAGGGATGCGAAAATCGGGTGGTCTCCAGTGTACTTGGGTTAGAGTCCCAATGCATGGTGTCCAACGGAAAAATATATAGGGACCATTCGTTGTCGGCCTGCTGTGATCATGACTTTGCAACTAGCCACATACTACGGAAAGCCTCTGACTCCGGTGGCTCTACTGCTGGAACCGACAACCACGCACTGGGAGTGGAGAGATGGCGAGAGTAGAGTGTACCCTCGTGGCCGTCGTGCCTGGAGACTAGAGGGGTACTGTGCTCTCGGGTGGCGCAGGACCGGTTCCGGGGTATGAAAAGCCGTAGTAGGCGGGGTTGGCATATGCAAACTTAAGTGCTACATATGCAGTGTGGATAAGGATCCCCAGCTGGGTACTTCTGAATTCGAATCGACGTTGCTCCTCGGTTAATGGAGACATGATCCTCACCCCTACAGCGAGAGTGGTTCGGAACTAGGTGTTTTTGAGAATGAATATGATGATTGAAAGTACATGATATACGAGAATTGATATTGGAATTATGTATATGAATAAAATAATATTGAGATCAAATAATGAAATAGGTTAGAAATGCTTTTCTGCAAAATACTTTGACTCTTGCTCAAGTCTTACCTTGACTCCCCTCAGCCTGCATTCCTGAATCTAATTTTACACCTTTAGTCGGGTAAGTCTTGCGAAGTACCCCATGTACTCAGGGTTTGTTAACCCCCTGTTGCAGGTAAGTTGAGTAAACAGTTCTACGAGGGATCGTGCCGGTCATCGGATCGTACATGGATGAAGATGTGTATATAATGAAACCCTTGGGCAGGGTGTTTAGTTGTATACGGCTACTCCACTGCGAAACTCTGGTTTGGGATAACGTAATTGTAATCTATGTTTAACTAATACTTCCGCACTCTTTACTCTGATTCAAATTATTTGTGTAAACTGTTGTAATACTTGCAAGGTCTTACAATGAGATCCTCGGGGAAAGTAGGGTTTCGTATGAGACCCGACGGGCCACCTAAGTCAACAGGGAACTCGTGCAGACTAGTCAAAGGTCCTTAAGGACGATGACGGGGCACGTGGGCCCTATGATTAAGGCGGTTCTGTCACAAGTGGTATCAGAGCATTTCATTGTAAAGTACTTGCAGTATTACTTTACAAAAACTTCAAAAGCATTTCGAATGGATAAAATTGATGGGGTAGTTTGGTCCGAGTTATTTCTGAACTTTCCTCGTTTATTCTATAGCATCTTTCCTCGATTACTTCTACAGATCTATAGTTGGGTTTTGAGCTTAGTAGTGGATTAGCATTTTATGTATGCCCTATATTTGAAAACGTTGAGTGCATGTCACTCTAATAATTAATTTAATCAGTATATTACGTATATGTCAGGGTATCCTGGCTTGCGTTGGAACGCTCATGCATCATGACATCACAACTATTAGTAATACCCCCCGATATGAATTAAATCTCTACTTTCTAAAATAAAACCTGTTTCCAAATATATTTTGTTAAAAACAAATTTTTACCTTTCTTTTCAATAGATGGATCCGCAAGACCCTACCACTGGAATCGACGAATGCCTGGCTATGTTCGGAACTCCTACGGTGTTGTGGCAGTTACTACAGGAAGTAGGCTACTCGGAACCACCAAAGTATCGTTGGTCCCGTACTGTTGTCCTTGGTCGGCCGTGGTACGAAGTGTCACTTCGGATCCCAGCTTGTACCACTGCTCCGTTTTGGCCAGCTTGGGAAGCACAGGCAGAAGGTATGAGTCCTTGAGAAGGAGCTCAGGCTACAGCATTGGAAGTCCTGAGAAAGATCTGCTTCAGGTGTCAGAAGGAAGTCAGAGTTTCTACTCTGAGAATGTTTCCGTCAGAGGCACTAGGGAGTTGGGATGGTCTTCAATGACAAGCTAAGCAATTGGAAGAAAAGTCTGATCAGCAGGATCCCATATTGGTAGCCACTACTCGAGCTATGCTAGCCGTCCTTAACCTCCATTTGACCCGTGAGCAAGAACGCGAGGAGTGGCAGGAACTTTACGCTGAATGTTATGAAGCACTCAAGAGTACATAACTCAAGAAGAAGAAGGCAAGTAAGGAAGCCCTAAAATGGCAAGAGGTTGCTCAGACCAGTGATGTGGAAAAGATCGGTTTGGACGTCCAGGTGGAAGCACTCGAAGCACAGAGACAAGCAGACCGGCACCGCATAGGAGAACTGGAGAGTCTGGTGGATAGTCTTCACCTTCAGACAGGACTTCTCATCCAGCAGCGCGAAGAAGCTCATTCTTATGCCTTAATGGCAAGAGAAGGTCTTAGAGAGACCGCTGGATATCTGCAGCATCAGGATGCGATGTTTTGGGGTCTGCATAACACCTATCAGCAACAACTTCAGGCAGCCCATCAGAACATTGCCGATCTGCAACGAGAAGTGCAAATGCTCCATGCCATGAATGATCCAATTCCAGATATAGATGTTCCAGCAGCTGACCATCAGGAAGAGTCTGGTTCGGCAGAGAATGCCGATGAAGAGTTGGGGGAAGTAGCAAGTGACTCGGAGTCAGAAGTAGTGAGTGGTCGAGTCGATTAGTTTATGAAGCTAAGTAGTCTCCTAGACCCAGTGTCAGATCAGGTCAAGTCTGAGGTTAAGTGTCCTTGTAATCCAAAACCCTGTGTCGATAGGAAATTGGTGTAATGGTAGTTCCATAAGTTGGAGTAAGTCGACCTAAACTAGTAGTCAAGTTGAACTAATGTGTAAACCTCGGATAATCCTATGTCACCGGCCAGATCATTTCATACTTGAGCTTATGAGTGTCAAGTGTTCAACAGTTGGTAAATTTTGTCATAGGACTAGGTTTTGCAATCACCGCTAAACTTCGCTCCATAAGTTTCTAATCCTTGGGAAACTTCTGGATGCACTCATTCACTATTCCAACTCGACACAAAACTTTGGGTAATTCTTGATTTATTAAATCCATTCATGTAAAATTTTTATCTTCTCCTTTCAAAACACTGCTATTTCCTTAAAAGCTATTGCAATTGTAGTCTATGGGATATCGTGCTCCAAGAACGTGACACAGCGTCGAAATCTGGGGTCTCCTATGGATCACAACCATGGGAAATTACTGCCGGACGCTCGCTGATGTCAAGGTTGATGGTCATGATCCTAGCCTACAATTAATGTGCTTTCACTCCCTTTTTCCAAATATCCTTTACAAGAATTCGTATCCATATTTCTTCATAAGTTTCAAAATCCTTTTGCTCTTTATAACTATATTAAAACTCACTTTGAGAATCCACATCTGATCTCTCCGAATTCTTAAGATTCTTTGTCTTTGCAATCATCTTAATTTCCTCTGGTAGAATAACAGGGACCAATTTGGAAATGATACCTAAGATCCAATCACTTGGAAGTGGTATCTGTGATCCGCTGAGGATTCCATGTTGTTTTATCGATTCTTGGTTATTTATAAATATCTTGACATCTATTTTAAAAATTCACTCTGACGAAAACTTTATGATGCACTTTAATTCGCCTACAGACTCAGGATGAAAACCTAGCACTAGACCATGACTTTTATCTGCATAAGTGTCATGCCTTGATCCGACACGTATCCCTTATTTAAATCCAACATGTTATTCCAAAATCGTTATGGTTGTGCCTATAGTGCTGTCATGACCTGTGACCACGGTGTCGCGTCGAAACCTAGAGTCTCTCACTTGCCATGGCCACGCCGAGATTCTGCTAGGCACGCGCAGGTATCGAGGTCCAGGGATGTGACATACTATAGTTTCGCAACCAATAAAGTTTCCTTGTCTGCACTGTATGTAAAAACAAATTCATCTTGCTACGATGTAACATGATCTGCGGCTGCGATACAATATAGCAACCTGGGGTCTCCTGTGACTCACAATCACATGAGATTCTGATGGGTATATGCTCGTATCAAGGTCTGTGGTCATTGTACATCATAGATACAATTGATATATTTTTCTCTTTTTTTTCCAAGGTTACTTTAATTGTGTTCTATGATGGTATCTCGACCCGTGACTATGGTGCCGTGTCAAAACTTGGAATCTTCCGTGGATTACAGCCACATAAGATCTTACCAGGGTACGCACTGGTATCGTAGTCGGTGCTCTTGAACCATTATAGCGCGCAATTAATGTGTCTTCACACTCCTTGCAACGGTCCTTAAGAGATATTTCTCGCCAAGGTTGTATTTCGGAAGAATAGGGTTTCAAGTTTTAGTGTTGAGAAACAACTGATTAGGTCAAATAAGAATCTTCCTCATAACAGGTAGTAAGAGAAGTGTGGACTAGTAGCTTATCAACTCAAGTGTCTGAACACTTGTCAGCTGTATAGGATGTATTTCATGTGACACCACTTGAGAAGTAACTTCAAGTTTCAAATCAGATTATTGACTTGGTAGGAGTGGAATTGAACTAGATCTGACGCACTCCGAATACTCAGCGTGGGTTATAAACCAATAAGAGATCGTGTTACTCAAAGAACTTCAACAGGATGACGCACAAGTATGTTGGAATCACTCTTAAGGAGGAGAAGCTACCCGAGAGATCAGAGAATTACTTACCTAAAAACATTATTGGGTTTTTAGCTCATCTTTAAAAATAATTTACCCCTTTCAAATCCTACAAATGTAATACCTTTACTGGCCCTGTAGTCAAGTTTGAAAAATGTTTTCTCGACTTATTTTCTTTTCCATTACTAAACCTAATGCGTTAGCCACATCATAAATCTCGGGACGAGATTTATTTTAAGGGGGGAAGGCTGTAACACCCCTGGTGTTACGGTTAATTAAAACCTGCCATGTCATCATGATTGCATGTAATTCATCCAGCATAAAATCATTGTTACTGTGCATCACTAGGGCAACTTTTTCATTTTCACATGTGAATGTGCTTAGGAACCTTTGAGTGACTTCAGGGTTCTATCTCGGTGGACGTGGATCTTTCTCGGTGATTGACTTCAGGGTTCTATCTGCTTCAAGCAACAGGCAAGCCCCGGTGCATTTGCCCCTCCGTGTTATTTAAAAATATTTATCACTTGAGTTAATCTACTGCATTAGGTTAATAGGAGTTGAGTGATAACCTATTGATGCATTACCTTTCCTTGATCACATATTATACCTGAGACCCTGATTTATTTAAAAGTATTAAAAAATGCTTAGTCATGCTTAATGATAGAGTTGCAAAAATGCTATTTTGAAAACTGTGATGATATGAAACAAATGAATCAGTTTATGGGATTGGTATTGTCCTTGTTTGGTGATGGTGTACTTGGCCAGTCCATTATCATCAACGTGGATGGATTTTCTGTTTGGTCGACCATCTGTTTGGGTTAGAGTCCCAACGATCCTCGCCATCGGAAAAGGGATGCGAAAACCGGGTGGTCTCCAGTGTACTTGGGTTAGAGTCCCAATGCATGGTGTCCAACGGAAAAATATATAGGGACCATTCGTTGTCGGCCTGCTGTGATCATGACTTTGCAACTAGCCACATACTACGGAAAGCCTCTGACTCCGGTGGCTCTACTGCTGGAACCGACAACCACGCACTGGGAGTGAAGAGATGGCGAGAGTAGAGTGTACCCTCGTGGCCGTCGTGCCTGGAGACTAGAGGGGTACTGTGCTCTCGGGTGGCGCAGGACCGGTTCCGGGGTATGAAAAGCCGTGGTAGGCGGGGTTGGCATATGCAAGCTTAAGTGCTACATATGCAGTGTGGATAGGGATCCCCAGCTGGGTACTTCTGGATTCGAATCGACGTTGCTCCTCGGTTAATGGAGACATGATCCTCACCCCTACAGCGAAGAGTGGTTCGGAACTAGGTGTTTTTGAGAATGAATATGATGATTGAAAGTACATGATATACGAGAATTGATATTGGAATTATGTATATGAATAAAATAATATTGAGATCAAATAATGAAATAGGTTAGAAATGCTTTTCTGCAAAATACTTTGACTCTTGCTCAAGTCTTACCTTGACTCCCCTCAGCCTGCATTCCTGAGTCTAATTTTACACCTTTAGTCGGGTAAGTCTTGCGGAGTAACCCATGTACTCAGGGTTTGTTAACCCCCTGTTGCAGGTAAGTTGAGTAAACAGTTCTACGAGGGATCGTGCCGGTCATCGGATCGTACATGGATGAAGATGTGTATATAATGAAACCCTTGGGCAGGGTGTTTAGTTGTATACGGCTACTCCACTGCGAAACTCTGGTTTGGGATAATGTAATTGTAATCTATGTTTAACTAATACTTCTGCATTCTTTACTCTGATTCAAATTATTTGTGTAAACTGTTGTAATACTTGCAAGGTCTTACAATGAGATCCCCGGGGAAAGTAGGGTTTCCTATGAGACCCGACGGGCCACCTAAGTCAACAGGGAACTCGTGCAGACTAGTCAAAGGTCCTTAAGGACGATGACGGGGCACGTGGGCCCTATGATTAAGGCGGTTCCGTCACAATCCATAGCCCGTAACGTCAGCATATTGCACTAACATTATCACAATAAAGAACTGTAGGGGCGGCTGAAGATAGTCTGTAGGGGCGGCTTGGCCAGACGCTCCTACCAAACCAGCGCATACAAATCTGGTATTTGTAGTGACAGTTCACAAGCCGCCTCTACAATTATCATTTGTAGAGGCAGCTCATAACTAAAACCGCCTCTACAAAAATCTAAATGTGTCCTATATTACCAGCCACCAATAATAAGATTTTTGTAGGGGCGATTTGAGTTACCAGCCGTCCCTACAACCCGTTTTCTTGCCAAAAAAATTCAAATTCAAATGTTCCATATATTCACCATATAATTGAAATAGTATATTCAAAAGCCACAAACCACATAATTCATATGTTTATATCCACATTATCCACTAACAACATAATGCATATATTTAAAGTCCACAAATGAGAATTCAAAAAAATTCTTCCCTGCTCTGCATCAATGACTAATGAAGTGTCCTCTGGGGGTTGACAATCTTGTACTACTTCCCACCCTTCTTCTTGTTCCCTGTGGTGGCTTTGGCCCCGTTGTAAAGGTCATTGTTCTTATATCGGCTGACCCCTGTAGGGTCGAGATGGCGGACTAGAGGGAGGGTGAATAGTTCTTTTTAACAACTAATCACAGCAGAATAAAACATATTCGGTTCTAGCAACGATTCACTCCTCTAACTGTAACTCTAAGCACCTTGTCAAAGATCCTAACAAGAAATAAAGGTGCAATACTAGTTTGAGCTTCGCTAAACCGTTCTAGCGTATGGTCATACAAACCTAAACACTAGTACTTTAAGCACCGGTGAGCTCCTACCAACTAGCAAGCAAAAGCAAACTAAGCGCCTAAGCTCACTACGTGCTCAATGACAAGGATACCCAATCCTAATCAAAGAGCGCAACTTGATTAGCTACACAAGCTAATCAAGAACACTACTTCTAAGCTACACAAGCTAAGAGGATGAGTGGCAAGCTACACAAGCTAACCGGTCTCACAAGAGCAACTATAACTACACAAGTAAAGTAATGCACAAAGTAAATAACTTGTGTAGAACGGAGCAAACCACCGCGAAGGATGGGAAGATGTTGACGCAGTGATTTATTTCCCGGAGGTTCACTTGTCTCCACAGGCTACGTCCTCCGTTGAGACAAGCTCCAAGGTTGCCGCCGGTCCTCTTGCTAGTGGTGACCCGCATGTCACACTCTCCCACATGGAGTGCTTACCACAAGCTCTAGCATTTGACTCGGCCGGACCACTTGTTGCTCTTCACGCCTCGCTCTACTAGCAATGCTCTTCGCGATCTCCCACGGGGTGAGCTCCAACCCCTCACAATCTTCTCCGGAGCCAAGCACAATCTTCTTGCTTCCTTCGACGGAGCCACAAGCCACCAAGCCATCTAGGAGGTGGCAACCTCTAAGAGTAACAAGCACCACCGGCTTGCAACTCAAATACCTAGTGCCACTCGAAGCAATCCTCATGATGCAACGCACTAGCAATCGATCTCTCACTCTCGAATGCGAGGTCAATTAGCACTGGTGAATAGGAGGGCACCAAGCCAAGCACAAGCAAGGGAAACATATTCCCAAGGTACTCAACAACCTATCTTGGCTGGCCCTCACCTCTAATTTATAGCCCCCAAACAAAAAGAGTCGTTACCGCCTTCTTTGGGCACACTGCGCACACACCGAACGCGTCCGGTGCTCAAAACGCCAAAGAAACTAGACGTTGTGTAGCACCCGAGAGTTCCAGGGTCGCACCGGACGCGTCCGGTGCTCTTTCTCAGCCCAAACAGTGCTATACGCACCGGAAGCTGCTACAGCAACAGCAGCGTGTCTGGTGCTCTAAAATGTGCGTTCGGTGCAGCGTCCTGTGCAGACCTCCGTTCACTAAAATGGCGATATCTCTTAGCTCCGAACTCCGATTTTGATGATTTTGGATATTTTAGAAAGCTTATTCAGAGGGATACACAACAAAACTCAAAGGATAAAAACAGTTTATCCATCCAAGATCTAACCAACCTTCCCGAGAGCTCGAAACTTCAACCCTTTTGCAAATGTGCCAACTCCAAAGTGTTCCACAACCTTGTGCATGTGAGTTAGCATTTTCACAAACACTTTTCAAAGGGTTTTTCACTCTTTCTTGCCACGCCACTCGATCCTAACAATGCAAAGTTAGATCACTCCGAGTGGCAATAGATGACCGATATGCAAACAAGTTTGCCCCTCTTGATAGTACGGCCATCTATCCTAAATCCGGTCAAGGACTTCTCTACTCAACCTTAGACCGGTGAAATGGAAACACCCTAGGTTATACCTTTGACTTGTGCTTTCCATTCCGATCACCGTCTTCATCACCTTCTCCAACACTTTGGTCGATGCCGATGCAACACATGCACCAACACCTCAACAATGATATGATCCACTTCATATCATCACGTGGCTTTTGGTCCATCAATCCTCGGCTTCACTTGCTCTTCACCCTTGCTTTGGCCTCCAGCGCCAAGTCTTGCTTAAGCCTTCCGACACTCGGTACCAACGGCTTCAAAGCCTCCAACTTGCCATTTGCCCTCGCAACGAGTCCATCAAGCCAAGCCTCCATCTTGATCTTCTCCATCTAGCCACATGACTCAATGTCAAGTCTCATGTGCATTTAGCTCCTTCATACCATATGTGTGAGCTAAGCATCATTTCCAAGCCATATCCATCTCCATGGCATAGATGCTCACACACATGTACCTGTGGACTAATAACATATGTAATCAATACTTAAACACATATTAGTCCACCTAAGTTGTCACTCAATTACCAAAATCAAACAAGGACCTTTCAATCTTCCCCTTTTTGGTATTTGATGACAACTTTACAAAGATATGAAAATGAAACGCATTAACCAAATTAACTCTTTACACAAATGTAAGTTACTAACTTGGCTTTGGATTTTAGATTACTTATTCATCTTTAAGCTCAAATGTTTAGACTTGGATAAGCTTCATAAAACCCGACTTGGTAGTGTTAACTCCCCCTACATGTGTGTTCAAATGGTTTGGTTTGAAATTATCACACATGCATAAATATGAAATTTGTGGGAGTGCTAACACTACTAAGTGATGCTAAGGTGCATAGAATAAACCTTTGTAGCGTGATGCCAATTTCTCGATACCAATTGCTTGAAGCCATTGAAGTTGCAACATTAAGTTCATCCGTATCATCATGATTAGCTAGACAAGCAAAAATACTAGATACCCCGTGAGATCAACATTATAAGCAAGATTCTAGTAAATACTTGAAAAACATATGTCTAGCTAACAAACCTATGCATGCTAGTTATGAAATCAACATTTAAACCTATACTAGCATACACCACACAAGTAAGATACCATATGTAAATAAACTATATGCAAATGCAAGAAAGCATATGAATATGCACATTTCAAATGCAATCAACCATGTCCATGAGCTTGCTCCCTCTACTTGTGTGCTTCTCTTGTCCAAGAACATTGATCCCCTTATATTCTTCAATCTTGTGGATCATCCTTCTTGTTGGCCTATTGCTCTCCCATCATCGGCCTCCAAGATGGTTCATCGCGTACTTCCATTATCAATGTAGTTATAACCTTTTTCGCTTCGTATGTGTTAGTGAGAACTGAGTTGGGCTGTGGCAACCATGATAGGAGACGCATAAGATCATTGAAACTACGGTCTGACCAGCCGTACTTAGCCCTTCAGGATAAGTATCTCAAACACAAAACATAGCACTATCCAATTTGTCGGACAACCCTTTTCAACACCGTACACGGTCTCCTTTGATGTTTTTTCACCCTTTCTAGATTTTCTGGACTTTTTGGTCTCCTTAGTAAAATTTCTAGTCCAATGGCCCCAAGATTTTCCTCCAAATAATCAACGTCATCTTCATCCCCAACACGTCCTCCACCATCATTATTGGCACCACCTTCATCGTTAGCATCCCAATCACCAGCATTGCCACCATGTTCATGACCATTATCATTCATTTCTTCTGCATCAAGCTGTGCTACATAGTGGTCCAGATAATCTCGAGTTTTAGGGTCGTCTTTTTATTGATCAAGAACAACCGTTTTACCATGATGAATCCACATTATGTAGTGCTTAATAGATCCTCAAATAATCAAGTGTGATATGATGATAGTCTCCTCCATGCGAGATGATTCTTACAATCGCTACATGGACAAATAATTGAATAATTGTTCTCTGTTAGGGTCAATGGATTGCATGCTTCTTTGCGCTTCATTGAATTTGTCCACTTTATCAAGGAAAACTGTCTTAAACCTCAATGAACCATACATCCAAGAGTTCCTGCACTCCATATTTTAGGACAACAGTCAAAGAAAAATAAATAAAGGACAAATTATTCATATATAGATAAATACATATGGGAATAAAACCATTCTAGCGAATAATTAACTACATATTTAACCATAAATTATTGCAAATATATTTTTCTCCACGTTAATTTCTTGATCACAATAAAAAATTGAAAGACAACAATTAGTATTTTACCCACTATCATTCATTCAAAAATGTAATTAATAAATAAAAAGAAAACCCTGGCTCTAGACACTACAGGATGCGGCTTCTTTGCCGAGTGTTCGGGACACTCGGCAAAGGCTTTGCCGAGTGCCGCACTCGGCAAAGAGCACTCGGCAAAGAACCTATCGGTAAAGGTTTCTTTGCCGAGTGCCAAATATCGGGCACTCAGCAAAGCCTTTGCCGAGTGCCACGTAGCACTCGGCAACAAAAAATGTAAACCGTCAACTTTGACGGCTTCTTTGCCAAATGCCGATAGAGGTGGCACTCAGCAAAAAATTTTTTAATTTTTTTGAAAAATTCTTCGCCGAGTGCCAGGCCGTTGCACTCAGCAAAGAAACTGTTTTACTTGTTTTTTAAAAAACTCTTTGCCGAGTGCCCCGGCCCTAGCACTCGGTAAAGAGATTTTTTATTTTTTTAAAAAAAATTCTTTGCCGAGTGCCATAGCCCTGGCACTCGGCAAATCTGGAAAACCAGTTTTTTTTTAACCCAGATTTGCTACCGAGTGCTACACTCGGCAAAGAGGTCAAAAATGCTGTTTTTTTTATTTTTGCTTTCCATCAAAACAAAGAAATACATCACATATATATCATATACATCATCACACACAGCACATAATATATCACATTCATCATTCATAATCCACCAAATGCACATATATCGTCCGTCCAACATGCATCACATACACATATCGTCCATAAAACATCATATAGAATCCATAATCCGTCACATACATATAAATATGTCTCTAATGTCTCTAATGCATCACGAACATAAATGTAAGTCCTGAACAAGTCCGAAGAACATGAAGAGAGGTACCTACTGCCATCCTGGCCATCCGGGCTGTTGAGGTGAGTGCCCGAACTGTGCAGGAGGGCCAGTTGGCCACCCAGACGCAGGAGAAGGGCCGCCGTGTGGAGTCGGGTTCGAACCCGGCGACTGTGGCTACACAATGGAGAAGTAAAATCATGAGTATGTGCAGGAGAGGCGCAAAAGCTAAAAGAATCAACAGGTTCACATACTAACCAGAGTCCCTACAACAGGAGCAGGAGGCACAACTAGAGCGAGCAGCGACGGAGGCACGACCACACCAGGCAAGGCCTGCAGGCTCGCCATGAAGCTGAACCTGTCCCGCATCCTCTGCTCCTCGGCCATCCTCTGTGCTTGTGCAGCCGCCATCTCTAGCCATTGGGCCTCCGCCTGTGCCATCATCTCTAGCCGATGGGCCTCCGCATGGGCCTCCATCGCTACCCATTGGACCTCCACCTCTGCTTGTACTCCTTGGCATAAAGTTGGCGAAAGAAAAAGTTCAACTCCGCCAGCACGCACCACACATGCTCGGGGACGTATCCCCGGGTCATCACAGGAAGGAGACGCTCAATCCATATGTGGAAGTCATGACTCTTCATCCCTAACACTCACATGGTGGACAAGTTCACACCCCTACTCAAATTCGCCGCGTGCCCATCAGGGAACATTAGTGTCTAGATCCACTGCAGTGCCTCCTTCCTTTGGTCCTTTTTCAATATGAAATCGACCGAAGTCCTTCTCTATTTCTTGCCGGGCGCGGGAGGCTATCGTGCATATTGGGCATGGGAACTTCCCGTGAACACACCACGCGCAGAATAAGCCATACGCCAGGAAGTCATGCAGGGAGTAGTGGTACCACACTTGCATTATGAAGTTCTTCTTTGTAGCTCGGTCGTATGTAGTACCCCCTTTTCCCAAGCAAGGATCAATTCATTAATGAGAGGCTCCATGAACACTCACATCTTGTTCCCCGGGTGTCCAGGAATTATCAGCGATAAGAAAACGTTCTTGGGTTGAAATATGACGCCGGGGGGGAGGAGATTGAGGGGGATCAAGAACACGTGCCAACGAGTGTACGGGGCCGCCAGCAATCCATAGGGGTTGAATCCATCTGTTGCCAGTGCTACACGTACGTTCCGAGCCTCCTCAGCTTTACGATGATGTGTGCCATCGAAGTGGGTCCATGCATCGCCATCCGATGGGTGTACCATCTTGCTAGGACTGTATCTTTTGCCATATTTGTGCCATGTCATCTGTTTTGTGGACTCCTCTGTCATGTACAGCCGTTGGATCCTCAGTATGACAGGAAGGTACCGTAGGACCTTAGCGGGGATACCAAGCTGCTCCTTCTCGCCATCACTAGTGTCGACCTCCAGATACCTAAAGGATTTGCACTTTGGACAGTGCGTTGCTTTCTCGTGATCTTTCCTAAATAGGACGCACCCATTCAGAAAGCATGAATGTGCTCATACGCCATCTTAAGTGCATGAAGAAGTTTCTGTGACTCGTACAGGTTCTTCGGCAGAATGTGATCCTCCAGAAGTAGGGATCCAAAAACTGCCAACATACCATCGAAGTGGCCTCAACTCATGCTACACTGCGACTTGAACGACATTAGGCATCCAATGGCATCCAGCTGCGAAACCATTGTCTTTTCATGAAGGGGCTTCTGTGCCGAATCTAGCATAGCATAGTACGCCTTTGCGGATTCCTCTGGGTCATCCTCCAATCCTTCACCGAACCATGCCTCGTGAAAGTCATCCATCCAGTCTGCTACTCCGGCATCTCCATCAAAAGCCTCGAGGCGTGGTCTCACCACCTCCTCTCTAATACGATCGGCTTCACCATGGTGGATCCAGCAGGTATAGTTTGGCATGAATCCATACTTGCAAAGATCTTCCCCCACGGCCTTCCTACTCTTTCTTACACGGTTGTCACATTTGCGCAGGGACATGGCATCCGACTCGATCCTTTAGCAGCCTCACTAAATGAATGCTCTAAGAAAGCATTAGTCTTAGTAATCCATTTTGGGGTCATACTTGGGTAGCCCGTGTACATCCAATCATGGTTCTCCATACTCTGGCATATACATATATAAGCGAGTAATATAACCATGATGCATCTGCTCAGCGTGCCTACCATCTAATAGGTGAGGATAGGTCCTAATCCCACCCGCGGATGCGTAGATGAGGTGAGTTTCCATGCTTCGCTCCTATCCGAGATAGAATTTCGGCAGCACCTCCCCTCTGTTCTCCCGATATGCGTCCTGGAAGGGAGAGTGTGTATCCGGAGAACAACAGGGAGGTGATGCCGAAAGTCTGTCTTGTACCAGAACGAACCACAGAAACTAACCTCATTTACGCATCCGCGGGCCGTCCAAAATATGTGGACAATCCGAAAGAGATACGGTCACAGGTATGCAAAGATCTGCATACCTCCAACCGTATCTCTTTCGAACGGGAGACGCCGAACTGGGCTACGTGACCATATAAAACATGCATGCAAAGGAGGAGGGGGTTATACCAAGGGTGGCAGTGGAGTCGGGCTAGCGAGGCAGTGGCATGTCGGTGCAGTAGCGAGGCGATGCGGTGCAGGCAAACCTACGACGTCGACAAAGTGCTTCGGGTCCCCTCCGACAGGTCCTGCTCTACAAAAGAAGAAACACGTCGCTATAAGTTCAAAAATTCGGCAACACCTCCCCTTGTTTACACCAGAATTTGGATAGTGCCCAGGTGGACAGGATAACCGATCTGAGAGTTGAATCGAGTGTTACCAACAGATGTGAGGATGGATAGGGTATGTGTTGACGTCGTCAAAGCGTGCGGCAATCAGGTGATTGGCACATATAAGCGGAAGCATGCAGATGAGTCAACTAAGGAGTGGTCAAGGAAGGGGCCCAAAAGAAAAGAAAGGTTGGGCTCCACTATATCTTAGAATTAGGAAAATTTATTGTTTTCCTTATTTTTTGCGAGGGTTTTCATTCGTTTGAGACTTTCTCTCTAGCTGTTGGGTATAAATATAAGGCCAAACGCATTGTAAAGAACACGTCAATCAATACAAAACAGTTCTTTTTTTCAGCCGCCGGCCGAAAACCCTATGAGTAGGAGTAACGTAGAACTGGCGAGTTTTTCGACAAGTTGGGTGTCATCCGGTGGACACAGGCTTGCTGTAAGTACCGTCACGCTCGTGTTTGTCATGTATTGTTAGTACGATTCTGGCTCGTGCAGCATTGCTAGATGGATTCGAGTAGTTATCGATTCTCGTTTGATCTAGGTCATACTTAGATTGGATTGAGGGTTATCGGCTCTAATTAACTTGGCATGTTAGTTAGATTCATCAAGTTACCGATGTTGCTTATCATTATTTATTGTTTATTTATTTTAAGCATCATCAATCTGCCTAATCTTGATCTGTTCTTGTCGGCTTAAATCTTTATATCTATCTTGCTTAAATGAATATCAATTGATTATCATGTTTAGGCGAGTAGATCTGTTTGTCATTAGCTGGTTAGTTCAGATCTTGATTGTGTATAGGCCGCACTTAAGTAATAAAGTAAATCATGTGGAGGGTCTTTGATTAATAGATCCAACCATTAGCTTACGTCACGGGCTGCAACGATCCGGTCGATCCCCTTGACATAAGCGACGGGTTAGTAGATTAGTCAAAGAGTCAAAGCATCGTTTACTTTATAGGCTTATATGGTGCCTTTATTTTTAGATCGGTTGTTCAGCCGATACTGTTTGTGCTTGCTTGCTGCACGTTGTATTCTTCCGATCTCTTTTATGCATTGTCTTGTGTTCCGATTCATGTCAAGATTGATTCAAGTGTGTTAATTAGCTGCAACGATCTGGTCGATCCTAATTAATAGATGTGATAGATTGAGACATGTTTCGACGCATAAGGCGATGTATGAATTAGATCCGTTTGATATAATTTGCTTTCATTCATATTTATTTCTGAATCGGTTAAATAAGGAATCGGATGTTTCTACCTAATCTATATAATCGATTCGTGCGATCAGATGTCGGCTTTCTAGCCGATCGCCTATTGAGAAGGCCTATTGGGCCGGATATCTGGAACCACTCGGGACACACTAGTGGTTTCGCATTGTGTTACTGATCGACTCTGTTTCCTTGTCAATTGCAGGTCAAATTGACTGGCACGCTTGGAGATTCATCGATGCTCATCCACGCCAATTGTCAAAGCTAGCTGGGTCTGTTCGCTCTGTGCTCCGCAGGACCATTCTGGCTTCGCTGGTGTGCTGAGTGCAAACCAGATTTCGTGCCAACACCCCTGTACGGGGAGGTTTCCAAAACCTACAAGAAAAATTATCGGCACGAAGGCCGACATGCACAAACCCGGCACGAAGGCCGTCCGACTTGGCACGATGGTCGACAACCACAAAGGCTTTACCTTCTTCTTCGAGGAGGGCTAGGGATGACGATGGGCGGGCACGACGATGGGGGTGGGGCGACCGGGGCTTCTTCTTCCTTCCTTCCTTCCTTCTTCTTCTTCTTCTTCTTCTTCTTCTTCTTCTTCTTCTCCTCCTCCTCCTCCTCCTTCTCCTCCTCCTCCTCCTCCTCCTCTTTTCTCTTCCTCCCCTTCTTCTTCTTCCTACTTCCTCCCTCTTCTTCCTCCTACCAGGCGGGCGGCCGGGGTTGCCGGGGCCGGTGAGGCCGGGGATGGCGAGGCTGCGGCGGCAGGGGCGGGCGCGGCCCGGGCGAGCGCGGCCGAGGCAGCCGGCGGGCGGGGCTTAGGGGGGCGGCGGCGGTGGGTAGGGCGGGGTGGCGGCGGCGGCGGCGGGGAGAGGGGCGCTGGGGGGAGCGGACTCGCCGGGGGCAGCCGGGGGCCGGCGCTCGGGCGGGGAGGGGGCCGGTGCTCCGGAGGCGGAGATGGCGGCGGCGGGGCGGGCTGTGGGGGCGCGGGCCGGCTAGGAGTTTATATTTTCGATTTTTTTTCTTTTAAAAAAAACATCTTTGCCGAATGCCAGGGCCCAGCACTCGGCAAAGGAAAAGGCTTTGCCGAGTGCCAACCGTAGGCACTCGGCAAACTATTTTTTTTGTACCCAAATTTTTTGGAAGGTTCACTACAGTAACACAAACAATATGTTCAGGTTTGGGACATTTTCATTGCATTTTTATATATTTCTTTAATTTATTTTGTTTTCTTGAATTTTGCCGGAAAATGTAAGTTTCAACTGCAAGTGCATGAAATAATGAAATGTAGCCGTTCAAAAAATGGTATTCATGTTGGAGGGTGTATTTTGATGCCGGTCTTATTCGCGAAACATGGTGACCCGCTTGTTGCCAAAGTGTATTTAAATTATATAAAATTCAAACAAAGTCTAAAAATCATGAAACTTATCGAGGTATCGTGTTATCGCATGTAGAGGCTATGATAAAAAATTAAGAAGGTTTTAAGCTAGTTGCGACGTCGGATGCTTAAAACCCAGACATCTCCACATGTGATCATCCAAAACGTCGCAACTAGCTTGACACCTTCTTAATTTTTTATCATAGCCTCTACATGCAATAACACGACACCGCGACAAGTTTCGTGATTTTCGGACATCACTTGAATTTTATATAATTTAAATACACTCCGACAACAAGCGGGTCGCCATGTTCCGCGAATAAGGCGTTCAAAATTTTTGGTGAGTTCCTGGGAACGGCCTCAAAATACCACCACCAACATGAATACCATTTTTTGAATGGCTACATTTCATTATTTCATGCACCTGCAGTTCAAACTAACATTTTCCGGCAAAATTCAGGAAAACAAATAAACTAAAGAAATATATCAAAATACAATCAAAAAGTCCCAAACTTCAACATTTTGTTTTGTTACTGTAGCAAACCTTCAAAAAAATATAGGTGGAAAAACAAAAAAAAAACATTTTGCCAAGTGCCTAGTGTTGGCACTCGGCAAAGATGACGGCGCCCGACGCCGTCGGTCCCGAGCAATTTTTTGCCGAGTGTCTGGAATTCGGCAAAGTCTTTCTTTGCCGAGTGCCTGACTTTGCCGAGTGTCAGACCCTCAGCAAAGAAGCCTTTACCGAGTGCCGCAATTTGCCGAGTGCGACACTCGCCAAAGAAGGGCTTTGCCGAGTGCGCGATATTTGGCACTCGGCAAACCTGGATGCACTCGGTGAAGTACGTGTTTTCTATAGTGAGATCTAGATCTACATAGAACATCAATAAAACTAACTAATAGTCCACTAAAATTAGGCAACATGTACTAAAAAGGGTATAATGCCATTCCACTGGCTAATTTACCCTTCAAAACTCTGGTCTAACATGCTTCATAAAATAGCTCAAGCACCATTTAAGAGAGAGAAAAGCTGTAACAACCCTAAAAATCCACACAACCTAAAAATCCCAACCAATTAAAAATTTTCATTTATTTATTGTGAAAACCCATTTTTCTTGTGCAAGCATATAGGTTTCATTATGAAATTGGTAAATAAAGGAGTGTGGTTTGCATTTTAATTCCATTCACATAGAATAATAACTTATGCATCACGTTTGGGATTTATTGCAATTTATGTTTGTATTTACTCAATATTTAAAATGGGCAATATATGTATATATACACTAAATTGAAAATAGAAAAGGAGAAAGAGAGTTAGGCCAGCCATTCGTTTCGGCCAACCGGGTCGCTAAGCCAGCCCAAGCCAGCCCGACCTTCCTCTCCTCATCTCACCGCGCGCGGCCCACGTCGCGGCTCGACAGCGCACGCGCACGACCGGCACACACGCGCTCGCGCTCGCGCTCGCTGCCAACCCGGCCCCGCCTGTCAGCCGCTCTCGCCCCCCCACTGTTCTTCTTCCTCACGAAGGCGACGCGCCTGCCGGGGGTGTCGCGCGAATGGCGTGACCCCGGTCCCACAGCCGACAGCATGGCAGAGCCCTGACCCCGCTGTCCCCCTCCTGTCCCCTTCTTTCTTGGCCGCCAAGCGAACCCGCGCCCATCCGGAGCCCTAGATCCACTCGAGCCACGGCCCTTCGATCGGTCGAGCGCAATCAGGGCCGTTCGCCATTGGAGCTGGCCAAGCTCGCCTATAAATTGGAGCACCCCGAAGCCCTACCCTCATTTCCCCTCGCCGCCAAAGCAGCACAGACCGGCACACTGCACCAAACCGAGAGAGAGAGCGTAGGAGAAGGGCGGAGCAGAGGAGGAGAAGCTGCCGGAGCGCCGCCGCCGCGGAGCACGCCGGAGCCGGACACGGAGGAGAAGCCCGAGCTGCGGACGAGGAGCGGCACGGCACTGCGATCGCTCTGCACGGCACTGCGATCGCTCTGCACGGCTCTGACTCGCCACTGCACCGCCATCCTAGCTTCACCGACACCACGGTGAGCCACCGCACGCCATGTCCGAACCTTGCCCTGCTTTTGCCATGGCGTTCCACCCTCGGGACGCGCAGGCACGAGCCTTTACCGGCTCGGGAAGATCACCTGCACCATGCACTCATTCGACCGGCCGAAACCCCCGGACTACAAGCTTGCTAGACCGAGAACGCAGCACGACGCGTTCTCGGCGGAGCGCGCTCACCACCGACGCGTTCCGACGCCGAATCACCCGTTCCGAGCAATCCGACTAGCACCCGTATAGGTTAGAGCGTCGTGGAGCACCGCCACGACCCCCTTGAGCTAGCTACACAGATCTAAGCGCTAGAGGAAGCCTGAATCGCCTTGGCCGCGTGCGCCGCGACCTTACCGGAGCGCCGCCGCGAGCCGTCGCCAAAAGAAGGTCATGCCATGGCTAAAGTTCGCCACCAGAGTGTTGTATGCCTCTCTGGCCTCACCAATTTGACAAGACCGCATTCGATTGAACCAATACTTGGTCGTAGCCGCGATGCCGCCTTCCGCCGTCGTCGGCGACACGCCGCCGCCACAACCGAGCACCTTGGAAAGCTCGGTAGCCAAAATTGGTAGTTGGTATACCATCGCCATAGACCCTGGACGCGTTTACATCTCCTAGAGGACCTCCTTAGCCCCGCCGGAACCTCACCGTCGCGACGACATCGCCGCCGACAGGTTCCGCCTCGCCTAAATCCGTTCCGAGTACCCCCGGTCGCCTCGCGCTGCGGAGAAAGGCCGCCGAGGTTCGCCAAGTCTGCCTCGGCACCGCCGCTAGATAGCCGAGCCCCGAATCACGACTGTCGCCTTGGCTACGTGCGCCTCCACCTCGTCGGAGAACCGCCGTATGCCAAGGGAGAGAAGGAGGCCATACCACGACTCTAATCCGCCACCATCTGGTCGGACGACTGCCTGAGCACGCCAATTGGGGAAAGCCGAGCCCTGTCTTGCCGAAATATGGCCATCGCCGCCCTGTCATCGTCCGCCGCACCGGAGAGACACCGCCGCCTTGAACAGACGCCATGGAACCCTGCTAGCACCGAATCTCCGATTCGCCCGAGCCTCCCCAGGAGAGCTCGGGAGAGCAGCACCCTCGGCGCACCAAATCTTCGATTCGCCCGAGCCTCCCCAGGAGAGCTCGGGAGAGCAGCCGCTTCGGCGCCCAAATTTCCGATTCGCCCGAGCCTCACCGGGAGAGCTCGGGAAAGCAGCCCCCTCGGCGCCCAAATTTCCGATTCGCCCGAGCCTCACCGGGAGAGCTCGGGAAAGCAGCCCCCTCGGCGCCCAAATGTCCGATTCGCCCGAGCCTCCGCAGGAGACCTCGGGAGAACGGCACCCTCGGGCGCCCAAATTTCCGATTCGCCCGAGCCTCCGCGGGAGACCTCGGGAGAACGGCACCCTCGGCGCCCCGAATCTCCGATTCGCCCGAGCCCCGCCGAGCTAAACCGAGCTACGCCGAGCTCCGCCGAGCTACCTCCGACCACCGCCGAGCTCCGCCGAGCTACCCCCAACCACAGCCGAGCTACCCCCAACCACCGCCGAGCCACGCCGAGCTACGCCAACTCCGGCAACTCTCTGGGAACCAGCATCGAACACCTGGTGGGCGACCCTCGGGTCTGTGTTCTGTTGAGGCGCCACTTGCCGCACAACTGGACCCGCGCGCCACGTGGACCAATCACGAGATGCCCCTGATTAACCGACCAGTTTTCCCATTTTCAGAAAATAGGATAATCTTCGGAAATTCATAACTTATTCATACGAAGTCCAAAAATTGCGCACCATATATCAAAATTCTCAGAAAAATGAGATCTACAATCTAAGACTATGTTTGTGTGCATTTAGCTCTTTATTTTATTTGGATTTTTCTGAAATACTCTATAGGAGTCGCTGACGCGACTATTTCGTGTTCGATTTCAGAGCCGGAGGAGGATCTGACTAAGGAAGACGACCACGAGTACTTTCAGGAGCTAGGAGACGACTACGAAGGTGCCACGTCCCACCAAATCCTTAGATCCTATTACGCATTGCAAATGACATTGTTGCTATTGCTTTATGATTATGTATGGATTGGTTGCATGGTAGTATATTTGAATTCCCTGCCTTGATAAGACTTTACCCTGCTGTCCGCTGCTAGGTTAGCTGCTGCTTAATTTACTGTTACTCTTCCACTACTTTCTACTTGCTATATGCTATGTGGTGGAATTGGGACGGTGTATAACTGATTATAACCACTGGGAGAGAGTGCTGCGTGCGTTTTGGGTGCGTGGTAAGGGTTGATGTCGACCAAGTGGGATGTGAGACAAGCCCATGGGGCAAGTCGTGCCGGGGGTGCAACCTGGGCATCCCCAAGCGAGATACCTGTGGCGGGTAAAGTTGTTGAGGAGGTTCCGGGTGGGATAGCCTTGGTGGTTTGAAGCCCGTGGACGGAGGTGCTGTGATAGCACGGGGAGAGTATCCCCTAAGTGGAGATGCCTGCTTGGTCAAACCTAGGATGGACTAGTTTCAGGTTCATGGGAATCCTTTTCTACTCACTCGCTTCTGATGGGCGGGAGACGGCTGGACTACTTGGTAGGACGATGCCACTACTGCTAGGTTGAAAGGTGATAAGGGTGGGCGGAGACGGTCGATGGGTTCCCGTTCCGTTCTAGATGCACAGTACCACTGGATGGGCCCGGTACTGTGTCTCCCAGTCTCAGCATAACGGTGTAGGATCCGGAATATCCCAGGGCTGAGTGGTAGGGTGGCATCGACCTAGGCAAGCAAGCACCCGGAATTCTGCCTAGGTGTTTGCGCAACACCTATGATGGCTAATCTTGTGGGTAGTGAAACCTCTGCAGAGTGTATGGTTGATCGATCGATACATATGCCAACTCGTTGGCTATGGACCTTTCCTGTGAAGCTTCTACTAGTGTAGTGAGTGTTCTCTTCTCCCCCTGGATAACATTTTTCTGGCAGTGTACCCGTTGCGGTAGTGTGCCGCTGAGATAGGCCCGAGAGGGAGTTGGGCCTGTCGAATGAGAGCGAGGTGTGGGTAAGTGAGATGTGGTGATGGGAAAAGGGATAATGGTGTTAACTGGTGATAAAACTTGACTAATTAAACATTGATTACAGCTGCATAGGAAAACCTCAGCCTATAGGTCTGCTTGTATGGCCTTGCATCCACTTTCCACAAAGCAAATGCTGCATAGGTGGGCTCCGTGGCCAGTACAAATCGTACTGATAAATTTGCTGTCAGGTGACGAGAATGAGTACGACTTCGAGGGAGATGATGACGAGGAATAGGGTCACGTGCTACACTCAAGTTGGCCATGAAGGATGAATCGCTTCCGCATCTTCTAAAGCTTCTCTGAATGTTGATTCCGCCAGTGTGGCGATGTAATAAATGTTTATGTAAGACTTAATTATCGTTGTATGGATCCTGGTGTCAACTGAGATATGGGTAATTTCATGGATTGTCCCAAGCAATCTGTTGAATTACAATTCGAGCCTGTGGATTTCCCTTCGTGGAAATCGAGGTCGTTTCAAAAGCCAAACCCTTGTTACTCACTACCCAACCATTAAAGGTTTTTTTTTTGAGAAAATGTTTGGAATAGCATTTCCTTACACCTTCTATAACCTCTCAACCAAAAGATTTGAGATCAAAACCTCTCCCTTAGTAGAGCAATTTTTGGAGATGCCTAAGTTTCCCATCCTTCCTCTGACGGGTTACTATGTGTGGCCCGAGGAGGAGGAGAGAAACCTGAGACTTTATACATGGATCATTTGTAAGGGGTGGCTCAATTAATAGTCGTCTCTATAAACAGGACATTAATGTTGTTGGATGAGATAGCTAGTTTAGTGGATCCCTAGCACAGCCACAGTAGGAGCGGCTTCATCACGAGTCGACTCCACTCAAAATATGTGCAGTTGTTGTACAAAACATTGCGGAAAAAGTCTAAATCTTCCCCTGAACTATGGACCCTAGAACATATGACCCCCAACATATGAAACGGTCTATTTTACCCCTGACCTATCCAAAACCATCTATTTTACCCCTAGGCGGTTTTTGACAGCGGTTTGCTACAGTAAAATCAGTTTTCTCTTTTTTATTTATTTCCGCTGACTATTTGAAAAATCATAGAAAAATCATAAAATAAAAAATCCAACTTTGTTGGACTCTACATGATTAGATCTACACATTAAAAATATAATATGGTATGCTTTGGTCCAAAGTTTTTCTGTAAAAAATTTGGATTTGTTCACTGTAAATCTATAACAAAAACTTTATACTAAAGGATATCATATTATATGTTCACTGTGTAGATCTACAGAGTTCAACCAATTCGAATTTTTAATTTTATGATTTTTCTATGATTTTTAAACACTCAGCGGAAATAAATAAAAAATAGAAAACTAGTTTACTGTAGCAAACCGCCGTCGAAAACTGCATGGGGATAAAATAGACGATTTTGGATAGTTCAGAGAGTAAATTAAACTATTTTATAGGTTAGGAGGCCATATGTTTGAAGTTTCATGGTTCAAGGGATTTAGACTTTTTCCAAACATTGCTGCAGTAGTGTGGATGAGATGCCCGTCCGTGAGGCCGTGACAGATGGGTCCGCTCAACCCAGTAAGACCAGACCAGATCACCAGAGACCACCCAGTGCCTGACTGCCTGCAGATGAAGACACAACGAGCCTGGCAACTATCTATCCATCCATCTATCCATTCACCATTCGGCCAATCGATCAGTCCATGCATGCATGGTGCCCTTCTTCTCCGCAATGATTAGGTTCTGATTTGATAGATGAGAGAGCTAGCACTCGGACTAGAGCAGACCCAAAGATCGAGTTGTTTTCTCCCTCTCAACATTGCGGGGCTGTTTAGTTGGGTAAAAATGGTGAAAAATGCACTATAGCACTTTTATTTATATTTAATAATTTTTATCTAATTATGGTTCAAATAGACTCAAAAGATTTATGTTGAGCTAGTCAAACAAAAAGTATAAATATACAATCGCTGCTACTTCATTTAATGGTCCATACAGACCTAAAGTACAATTAATATCACGGAGAAAGAAAAATTTTAGCAAATAAACCGGACCGATCGTATCCTTTCCCTCTGTGATTCCTCTTTTGTGCACGTCTACGTCATCGCCGGTTGGAGTCACGCTCTTCCTTTGCTAGCAGTAGTACTTGTTCTAGGTAGCATATGCACCGTGTTGTTAGTAAGATTATGGCTGGTTTAGATGCACTAACTAAATTTTAGCTGACATCTAAACATCCTATCGTTAAATCTAACTAAATTTTAGCTTTATGTCAAAATTTATATAATCTAATTAGCTATTTCAATCCAGCGAAAACTAGCTAAAAGGTCTAAATGACTAAACTATCCTAACTAAAGTTTAGTTAAAGCATCCAAACACACGTAGATAAAATTTAACTATCTAAACAATAGTATTAATGAGATGTATCATGGTCAAGATTTTTAATTACTTAGAGCAACTAAACAACTCCAGCTAGAGTAATCTTTGGCTAGATAAATTTTAACTCTATCAATTAGCTAACTATAAATTTTAGTTAAATACGTCCAAACAGACCATTTGTAGGCACGGTGTGGTCGGCTGACAGAGGCCATTGTGGCAATAATGTCCTAGCAAGCAGGCAATGTCCCAGCAGGATAGAAGTGCACCGCAGCACATGCACATGAAGGCGGTGTGGTTCGGCTCACCTCTCGAGCTCAACTACGACCTGACCACACGCCGTACGAGGCAGCCCTGACCAGCTGATCAGTGACCACGATCGCATACCGGTCGCACGCAAGAGATTTTTTTTCACCGAATTCCATGCACGGCCGCCCAATAAACGGAGCAAATTTCGCTGATTTCGAGGCAATTTGTGAGTGGGCAGGGTGGCCACTGACCAGTGGAGTAGTGGACCGGACCGGAAGCGCCAATGCAAAATTGCAAACACATTCAAAAAAAAAAAAGCTCTTCTCGTTTTTTGACAAGTTAAACCATTTAAATTTTAACTAAATTTATATAAACAAGTACTAACGTTTAACATACAAATGAATATTATTAAATTAGTTATAGAACATGGTTTTATAAAAAAAATATTTAGAAATATAAATAATAATATTATGTACTGTAAATTTTGTTAAACTTAAGTTACATTGACCAACATGTTTTTTATAACTATATATTTTATTGGATAGAAGAAGTACTGAATTTCCAGAGGGCACACAGGCACTCTCCGAACCTGACCGGTGCAGGTGTAGCCGTGCACTCCTCCCATTCAACAATAATGGGATAGGATAATGCATGCATACAAGTTTTATTTTGTGATCCACGTACCATCCCATGCATTGCCCCTCACAGCTAGCGATGTTCATCACCCATTATCAAGCTTCAGTTTATTTTGTTCCCGTGCTGTGCATGACACAGGGCACCGTACCTGGGCTGGGATTGGGGATTTGGGGGAAGATGGCCTTTAAGGCCATATTTAGATCCACTGCAAATTACAATTGTAACTAGTCACATCAACGTTACGGCACATGTATGGAGCATTAAATGTAGACGAAATGTTTGCATGTTTGTACTTTTTGTATGTACATCACGAGACGAATCTTTTAAACTTACTTGGGCCATAATTGGACAAAAGTTGTCAAATACAAACGAACGTGCTACAGTGCAAAATTGCAACTGCAACTGAGATCTAAACGGGCCCTTAGTTCCTTGTCCATTTGATGACTACCTGCGGCTGTGACCCCATCTCTCATCTATCACCTCAAGTCTCGCTTATTATGGGCGCGTTTGGTTTCGTGGTTGCGGTCGAACCAGGCTCCCCACATGCAGCTAGGGCATGATTGGTTGGCTGTACTAGCCACTGGGCCTGTCCCATGGCATGCAAAACGGACGCCCGGAGCTGGCACTGTGGATACGAGAATTGTTCTCGTTTCTATGGAGCCAGGCTGCCGTGGTGCAGTTTGCCTGTGCGTGAGGTACCGGCTGAGAGAGCACTGATGCATGACCAGAGAGCAACCAAACAACGTCTCCGCATGGCCTGGCTACACGGAGTCGATAACCAAACAAGAGAAGCTGCATGCGCCAAGCCTGGCCGGCCGGAGCCTGGACGGCTAAATACGAGCCATGCTTCACTTAACAGCAAACCAAACGCGCCCTATGTGTCTACGTCCAACTCTGTCTTGTTCTCAATCCTGTGGCATGTGAGTACATGTATTGGTCTAACCCTGTCTTCTTCTCAATCCTGTGGCATTGAGTACATGTAAAATAGATGGTCTTATAAGTATGGGTACCAAAATTTTTATGACTGAAATGTATGGTGCACAAAAAAACAGGAAGTGAGATAAAAAGAAGACGAAGATATCGATATACTGGCAAAAGAGAAATATATTTAGATGCGTCAAATATTTAGGACGGAATTTAAATCTTATAAGATCATGTATTTTGGAACACAAGGAGTACTTCATATCTATATACCCACCTTTCCTATATTTCAAGTGCATGAAATTTAAATGATTTAAGGCAACACTCTCATATCACCGATTAGCACAAGTAAATTGTTGCTTTTGTAATTTTTTATTTGTCTTTGTGTCATGACATGTTATTTTTGTTCTTATCTTCAAATAGAAATAACTGTAAAATGTTAATTGTCTTTGTGCCAACACAAATCAGATTTTGTCAGGTTTATAGTTTTGTCTAATGAGTTTTTTGATATCAATACTAAAAATTGAAGATTGCACCTAAATAAATTGCAAAGAACGAAATATACAATTTTAGTATGAAATATATGTAATGACCATCGTCTGAAACCTGAATTTTAGCAAATGTCGCATATACCACCGTAATATCTCCATCCCAAGGAAAAAACTACATTTTAGATGCATCTCAGTTAAAATAATACTTCAAGTTTAACGGATAAAAATATTAGTGTTTATAACACCAAATAAGTATATGTTGAAAATAGATTTCATGATGAATCTAATATATCTATTTAGTAGTATGATAAATATTAGTAATTTTTAATATAAAATTTATCAAACTCAACATACTATACATATATCACTATTATTTTAGAATTGCAGTCTTTTCGGGAGGGAGGGAGCAGAATATAGCCACACCTCATCACACACACACACAATGCCGACTTTGGTTGTTAGTATGCATGTCCGCCATCATGGATCCATATCTATCTGTCAAACACTGTCAATTTTGTTTCCGTCCAGTCATTTGCTTCCTCATCACTTGTCTGGTCAGTGATCAGAGTAAAACTAAACAATGCTTCTATCACTAAACTAGCAATGTTATCCCAAAATTTCAGGCATGCGCAGCCCTGTTTGCGGTGCGCCATGCATTTGTTTTTAATTTCTTTACCACTTGCTAAGTACAAAAGCAGGTGACAACTGCTCCGGCCCTGGATCTTTTCAAATCGGACAGACTGATAGATGATCCGATGTCTTAGCTTGGTGGTTTTGTAACTATTTGTTAGTACTCCTACCTAATTAGTTATACATGTACTTTTCAACCTTCTTAAACTGACATACTACATATAAAATGCTAGTGAGTGCACTGTACTTTTATAACAAACTGTACTACTCCTATATAGACCCATCTTTTCTATTGGGCAGTAGCTAGCTTCTCAACCGTTTAGAGCACACATATAGAAATAGTAGTATATTATACTCGTATAAAAATAAACTTGGGGAGCTGCAGCTAGCAGATGCAACCACTGACATGAGGTGATAGTGGCGGATTTGTTCTCTCAGTCTTGCAAATTGAATGGGCGGGTCTTCCGGCGGGCCAAGGATCAACGTTGGATCATGAATTATTAATAAATAAGCGCATACAGTACTAGCTAGTTTACTCTTATAATTGCTAATTAGATGTTAGATCACGTATGTAGGAGCTCCTAATCCTGGAATCTTGAAACTGATGGCACTCATTGTTTTCCACATGTAATTACTATACTGTACCATATCGTAAATTAAAGCCGCTTGCTAAAAGCCTGGCTTGGAAATTACTCTGTTCCAATACACAGTACGCCCGTCCTCCGAAGATGCTCTATTTGAGAGAGAGAGAGAGATCGTGTGGTAGTTGCAACAACTTGTAAGAGATCCCAGAAGTACTGGAGCTCAAATGCAATGCAGAAACCAGACAACACTGAAACTATGATGATGCGGTCGTACGAGTGCGTACAGTATATGTACTGCAGCTGCACGAATCGCCCCCCTTAGATTTTTTTAACTTCCAATCAAACTGTTCACATTAATTTTTTAGACACATACATAGAGTATCAAATATAGATGAAAACTAAAACTAATTAACAGTTTGGCAAATTATTATCTCACAAATCTTTTAAAACTAGTTAGATCATAATTTAACATTTATTATAAAAAATAAAACGTTGTTACAGTACTTTGAACTTATAACTAAGTACATCTAAACACCTTCGAACTTTCATGGCAACGTAGGGGGTATTGCGGAGAACGGTCTTCTCGCTCAGACATCAGTCATGTCCTTTCACCAAATACTGCAGTTTCTTTATTAAGCGTTTTCCTCTCATACATTTTCCCGAGAAACCTACTCTGTTTTTTAAACTAGATAACGTGCTTTGTGTTAAACATAATCCAAAACATTTTGGAATCGAATTTGGTACAATTGCAAGATGTAAATTGTTCTAATTTATGAGTGCGGACCATGAATCAGGATCATATATGGGATACGAGATATGGATGGCACAACATTTGAAACAATGAGCAAATCTTCTCTCTATCTCTATCCTAGTTGTTATTCCTATTCGCTCCAAACGTACCTAGATTTCGATTTATCACATAGCTCATATGTAAAAATTGAGATTGTTCTGGTAATTGAAGAGGCAACAAAGAACTAGCTAGCCGATGTCACGGACCGGTTCTTGCTGGGCATGCTGCATGCACGATGAAGAAGCACAGCCTCTTCCCTTGCCGGTTGCCACTCACCATCACTAATTGGTGATATCTTCGAAGACACAAAGAACACCAAGAACGACCGGGCAGTGATGTTCTTGTTCGGCACCAACATACAAGCGTGTTGTTGTCAAAAAAAAAAAAAGCGTGTTCGCTTGAGCTTTTCGGTCAAAATTAACACTATGGAATAGTGTTTTTATCTCACAGCAAACCAGCATCAGGTAAAATCAACACTTCTTTTCTGCCATGTGTCATGGAAATAGCTAAATAGTTGCAACACATGTCCTATTCAACTAAGACATGACTATCGATGAGCACGAACCTGCCATGTGGCTCGACCATGGTGAAGTGGTTAGTAGATAAACAGACTGACCTCGTGGGAGGCGGCATTGACCGACAACATGGGCTGTGGGCGCGGAGTCGATGATCATTCTCCATGCTCTTGTTTCGTTGTGAATTGAGAAGAGCGGGGGCGCGAGAATAGGTATGCGGCGGACATTTGCATTTTTTGATATTATATTAGTATACTTGAAAATAGAGACCTGTTAAAAAATAGGTGTCTAAATTTTAGCTTTTTTCAAACGACCATTGTTACACATATTTTATATTAAAATTGCAATTTTGGTTCATCATAATGTTATTCGAAGAGAGTATCTAGTTTCTTTTTTCGAAACCAAATCATATCCTATCTTATAAACCAAAACTCCACTAAAAGCTAATCTCAACATACAAGAAATTCACGGTAGCAACCCACTAGCATACACAACTAATATCTATCTATGCAACATATTCACATCAGCAAGGCATGTGTCATCCACTAACATTTTATTTTTCCACGTCAACATACACCCACGGTCCATTGACACGGTCTTCGAAGACTTTGATTTCATGTTTCTACAAAAATATTTATTAAAAAGTGAAATATACATATTTTTATGAAAGTATATTTTAAGACAAATCCATTTATATAGTTTTCACGTACATTTCCAAATTCAACAACTTAAAAGTTTTTCATCTTATAAAAAATGTCTGTATTTATAAGTATGAAGGGAGTACATAGAGTCCTTGACGTATATAAATGCAATAAGAAACACAAAGAAACACCTGCATATTGTGCCGACAAGCACACTTCAAGACATAAATAGGTATATAGGAGCATGAGCAGCCGGAGCAAGTGAAATCAGTAACAATTTTTCTATTTTCACCTATATCTTGTTTATTTTAGGAGCGAGACATTGTCGTAAAAAATGACATGAGGCTTGTTGGCATTTGTTTTGGCCTAGGCAGCGGCACCATCAAGTGATGTGCTTAGGTCGTTCCTTGGCATGTCAAACATCATGGCACGGTCCACAAGTGTCGGATGCAGGATGGGGATATAAAAGGGGCTAAATAATAAAGATTTAGGACTAAAACTAGAGATTAATGATGTTTTGAGGCTAAGTAACCATGGTCCCTTTGGATCTGCCCCTAGGGTCCACTGACCAACATCAGCTAAGAGTTCGGCCTCTTACATGCCTCTCGCCCCTTACTAGAATATACATAAGCCACATCCCTGCAACTAGAGTAAACTTCACTAGATGTCCATTGACATTTAAAGGGATGTCATCTAAGTCCATCAACTTTTAAACTGTATTTTTGCGTCATAAATTTTTTAAATGATCCAGTGGTCCATACTCCATCGCTTTATGTTTATATTTGTAGAAACCCCGCTATATTTCTTTTTCTTCCGCATGGTTACCCTTGTGGCCATGGCGTTCGTTGTCGGCAAGGTCTGGGAGGTCCGTGCCCCCTTCCTTTGAAGGTGCGGTGGCCGTCGGCTGACAGCTATATACACCTGTCCCTGCTTCTTGAGGAGTTGTGGTGGTCGCGGTTTGTCTCCTTGTCCCTAGCCCTTATGGGGTTCCTCTCCTTCAATGTCTCGGTGGCCGCAACTGGCTAAGGCGGCTTTGTCGTGGGAGAACGGCTATGCTGGCAGACGCAATGGTACCTAGTCGCAATGGTTATGGTGGCGACACTTCGCTTTAGGGATAAGGAGAACGAATCCATTTCATGTGCTGACATCCTAACTGCCAGCACCGAGGCAAGTGCCCGCTATGTCCCCATGAGACGATGAGAAGTGATTGCGTAGCTTATCGCCTTCTTCGAGAGGAAGGAGCTCATAAGTCATTACACATGGTGACATGCATCGGTCAACATGCAAGCAAAAGCTCACACGATTGGGTGCACGACATGCGGTCTGAAACCAGATGGCAACGACGCTATAAATGCTTGTTGGTATCAAAGTTTTAAATCTCCAGCTATAGCTGCAACAATAGCCGGAGATAGCTACTGGGCAATGTAACGCGAAGCTATCCAACTTTTAACGCTAAGAAATGGAAGCAGCTAATATCCGGATATATCCGGAGATTGCCGGTAAATGGCTGAGATTTTAGCCGGCGAAGCGTTCATGGCCCAAGAAAATAAGGCAGCCCAACAGGCCACAGCCCAAACCCCCACCCGTGACCCTAACCCTATCCTCAGCATGCACACAACACGCTCGCAGTCAGCCCCATGACACGCACGCAGCAACAGCATGCTCGCTCTTGGCTCTCTCGCTCGGCGGTGATGATTCGGCCCTCACGCTCGGTGGCGGCTCGCCTCTCGCGCCACTCCACCCTTCAAGCAGCACAGCGCGCCAGAGGTCAAGCCCCAAGTTTCCACGGCGGCGGCGACTGTTTCCGCAATGGCGGCAGAGGTCCAAGCCTGCAACTGCAACACGTCTGCGCCACACCCCACAAGCAGCGCGGCCAGCAGGAGCTCCAGGAAGTGGACCTCAAGCGGTGCGGCTAGCAGGACTCCAAACAGCGGCCCCAAGCGCCATTGACGGGAATTGGTTCTGCTCGACCTCAAGCTGCGGTGGCGGCAACTGGTTCTGCCCGCTCTGTACTTCTTCTTCCCTAACCCAAACAGTGGCTTCATCTTCAGTTATTTCTTCCTCATTTCCTCTTCCCCAACCTTAAGCAGCAGCAACAACACCAGGTTGCCTTGCCAGACTCCATTGTAGATCAATCAAGTAATTTCTTCTCTTCTGATTTGCTAGTTTTTAATCAATTAATTTTGATTCAAGCTTTGTACTTACTTCGGTTGCGTTTTGTGTATGCTCTTTGCATAGGTAACTCATCTAGCATGGCCTCTGCCTCATAAGCAAATGCATAAGCCGGAGCAAAACCTGCTATTAACTCAAACCCTGCATGGTCTCATTGTTCCTGTCCAGACCTAAGCAAGAAGCAAAATCTGAAGTGCAATTACTGTGGTAAGCTTTGTAGTCGTGGAATTACTAGAATGAAGTACCATCTTTCTGGGATTAAAGGGTTCAATACTACTACATGCTCGAAAGCTCCAAAATTAGTAAATGAAGAGATGATTGCTTTGCTTGCAGAGAAGACTAATGAACAAGAAGAGAAAACCAAAGAAAGTGAAAGGGAAAGAGCCGAGGTTGACATAGATAACTCAGATTGTGGAAGTGACAGTGAAGATTTAGAAGAGGGCAATGTTGTTCTTGTGGTGAAGCCAAATGCAACAAAAGGATCTAGTAGCACTAGATCTGCAGTAGGTAGTAGTTCCATTGATAAGTACTACAAGCCACCTTCTGTAGAGGAGTCTACTAACAAAGGAGTCAAGGTAAGCAACAAAATTCAAACAACACTAACAACTCAGAAAAGAGAAGAGAGGAGGGATAGAACTTGTGAGTACATATGTCAGTGGTTCTATGAAGCTAGCATTCAACACAACACTGTCAGCCTTCCTAGTTTTGCTAATATGTTAGAGGCCATTGGACAATTTGGTAGAGGTCTAAGAGGGCCCAGTGCCTATGAGATGAGTGGGCGATTCTTGCAGAAAAGGAAGGAAAAGGTGTTGGATGGATTCAAGGAGCATAAGGAGGCGTGAGAGCTCATAGGTTGTTCAATCATGACAGATGCATGGACAGATAGGAAGGGTAGAGGAGTTATGAATTTAGTTGTGCATAGCGCTCATGGGGTACTATTCTTAGATTCAGTGGACTGCTCAGGTGATCGAAAACATGACAAATATATCTTTGACCTTGTGGACAAATACATAGAAGAGATAGGGTAAGAACATGTTGTCGAAGTGGTGACTGATAATGCTAGTGTCAATACCACTGCAACAAGTCTATTAACAGCAAAAAGACCTTTATTATTTTGGAATGGATGTGCTGCTCATTGCTTGGATCTCATGTTGGAGGATAATGGGAAGCTTCGGCTAGTTGAGGAAACAATTGCTAGTGCAAGGCATTTGACTGTTTTCTTGTATGCTCATAAAAGGGTGTTGCATTTGATGTGAAAATTTCTTAAGAAAGACTTGGTTTGCTCTAGGGTTACACAATTTGCCACTACTTATTTAAATCTCAAAAGCTTGTTGGACAACAAAAAAGAGTTGATAAGATTGTTTAAATCAGATGAGATGAAAGAATTGGGTTACTTGAAGCAGGCCAAGGGAAGCAAAGCCTACAAAGTGGTCAAGTCAGAAACCTTTTGGAAAAATGTTGACACTGCAGTTAATTTCTTTGAGCCATTGGTTAACATGTTGGGAAGAATGGACAGTGATGTATCATCCACGGGATTCTTTCACGGATTGATGCTGGAGGCAAAGAAAGAAATTTCTATGAGGTTTGACAATGATAAGAGCCGCTTCCAAGAGGTTTTGGAAATCATTGATAAAAGATGGGATAGCAAGCTCAAAACTCCACTACACCTAGCTGGTTACCATTTGAATCCCCACTACTATTACCCAAATAAGTCAGTGATTGAGAATGATGGATCATTTGCATCAGCTGTGATTTCCTGTATTACAAAGATGGTGGCTGGTGATGAAGAAACCCAAGACAAAATAATTGAAGAACTTGACATGTATCAAAATTAGAAAGGGAGTTTTTTCAAATGATTGCCACAAGGAAGCGGAAGAATAACAATTTTAATCCAGGTGCCACCAGCTTGTGTTGAGGGACAACACACTCCCCAGGTATCACCTTACAATCTAAGCAAGCACGCCTATCCTCCCTCCTTGCAAGGATAAAGTCAATTTGGCTTGAGTGTTGTCCACTATGGAAGGTCACTAGATGGGATTCCCTCTTCCTAAAGACGGTATTCGCTATCACCAAGTCGTAGGCCAACGCGAAGTTCAACACATCCTCCCCCTCTTCGTTCCTACTACCATACCCAAAGCCCCCATGCACTCGCTCGAACCCTACATTAGTCATGCCCACATGGCCGTTGAGATCTCCTCCAATGACGAGTTTCTCGCTGATAGGCACGGTACTAACCATGCTATCCAGGTCTTCCCAAAACTGATTCTTGGTGCTCTTCCCAAGACCTACCTGAGGGGCATAGGCACTGATCACATTCAAAGCCGAATCTCCAACTACCAGCCGGACTAAGATATACGGTGCTGAATGCTGGCCTACAAAAAGACGACATGTCCAACAACTGAGTGTAGCAGAGATGCGTATGCTACGTTGGTTTTGTGGGCACATAAGAAGGGATAGAATCCAGAACGAGGACATTCAGGAGAGGGCCGGGGTGGCACCAATTGAGGAAAAACTGATTCAACATCGGTTGAGATGGTTTGGACATGTCCAACGAAGGCCTCCCGATGCGCCAGTGCGCAGCGGGGTTCTAAAGCGGGTCGACGATGTTAAGAGAGGTAGAGGTCGGCCTAAACTGACTTAGGACGAGTCGGTTAAGAGGGACCTTAAAGAGTGGAATATCCCCAAGGAATTAGTTATGGATAGGAGCGCTAGAGGTTAGCAATCAGTGTGTGTGAACCATGACCTTTACTTCCTTTTCTGTTTATCCCTAACTCTACTTTTCGTTTTGTGTCCGTTTTGTGTTTCTCTAATCTTGGTCTCTTATGGATTTCATCTCTAGCCTACCCCAACTCGCTTGGGACAAAAGGCTTATGTTGTTGTTGTTGTTGTTGTTGAACAACTAAATATGTGAACTTAATTTGATTGCTAAATATCATATCTTTGTTCTAACTTGTTTAATGTTTATGCATCAAAATGGTGGCTGCACCATGCCACAAGCAACCAAATCTTAGGATATTGGCAGCAAGGATTCTGAGTCTGACCTATAGATCCTCAGCTTGTGAGAGGAACTGGACAGTATTTTAACAGGTAAAAAGAAAATTGTAACATGCGTCTTTGTTTTGATGCTATCTATTTTGAATTTTACTGTTTCTTCATGGAATTAAATTCTGACCTGCAGCCTTGTGTTCACTACTTGACTCATAGGTTCATACAAAGAAGAACAATAGGTTACAGTCTGAAGCTCCATCATCTGACTCAGAAATGGTCCAGTGCAGCCTGAAGCTCCATCATCTGACTCAGAAGATTGTGCTGACTCTGATACGTCTCCTTCTCCATCTCCCTATTTCTCTGAGTCTGATGAGTGAGACTAGAAGACATGAAGATTGCAATATTGCCTCGTTAGTAATTTAGTATGCATTGTCTAGAACTTGTGATGATCTTTGTATTATACTGTTGTTTTTTTCATAAAGTTGTACTTTTATGAAACCTAGTTTCAGACTTTCAGTACCTTATTAGCCACCTAGCTTGTGATGTAATGTACTCCTATGAATATGTAATGCACTCCTTTGAACTGGTTATGTATCAATTGTTGATGGTTATGAAGTTATGCCAAGGTCATGTCGTTTTTTTATTTTTTTGCAGCTAAATGGCATAGCTGGGATATCTCCCGCTATAGTTGTGCTTAGCCTCTGAGGAGGTCAGTAGATAAGAGCCTTCTCTAGCTGTGGGGATATAAACCCCTGGTTTCACAAGACAAGACATGGGACGCACCATCAAAGCTGGCCCAGCCCAAAAGACAGGCGTGCGGCGCAAGGCATTGCACCGCACGGTTATTGTACCAACTTGGTTAGTTTACTTGTAACCTTGTCCCTTCAGACTATATAAGGAGGGGTAGGGATAGATCCCACAACTCAACCCATATCTTATCTAATAGCAATACAATACAACAACACACAGGACGCAGGGTATTACGCCTCACGACGGCCTGAACCTATATAAATCTCTTGTCTCGCGCTTACTGCGCAACGCTTGTTTGTCTCAGGCGCACCTTCACTTATCAATCTACTACCTAGGGCATACCCCTCGGTAGATTGCCGACGATATTCCGTCAACAGTTGGCGCGCCAGGTAGGGGGTGTGTCTCCTGATTCCATGACGAGCAAGATGTAAATTTCTTTCGTCGTCGTCAACCACAACATTCGGCGGCGGCAAACTAGATGAGAATCTCATCAACGTCGTCTGCGATGATTCGAGATCTCGCGGCGGCGACCTTCATCAAGCTAAGATCCAGGTCGGCGTCATGCGTCTACAACCACAAACTCCACCGGAGATTCAATCTCGCCAGATGAGGGTCAGATGGCGCTACTACCATCCACTCTCATCACGCACGTGGGCGCCTGGAGATTTCGATCGAAGCCTCGGCCGCCGATCTGGCCATAGGCTCCCTGATCCGATGGAAGTTAGAGGCGGAGGCAACAGGCAAGCGGCCCGCCGTATAAGCACGTACGTCATCTTCTACCAGCCAAACAAGTAAAGCCACGTCCGAATCCTCCTCGACCAGCAAAGCATCGAAGATCCAATCTACTCCTACATGCAAGATATAATAATCTATTTGTGCATGTATATTGGCGCGTCTCCACGCGATGCACGAACGAAGCATGCAAGGGCAAGATTACATACTCACGTATACCAAGCAATCAGGGAACAGAAGATTACGAACGGAAGGTTTTAGCTGTCTAAGCCCTCAAGATCATCGTCCGAACTGCTAGGCTTTCTGAGCCATCGATCCAGCCGTAGATCCTTGCCATCTACAGAGTCATGCAACTAATCATCCGATTCAAAAGCTAAGTCATGATTTTATTTCAATTAAGATATTTAATTATATATTCGTCTTCGGTTTT
Organism: Eremochloa ophiuroides; assembly: GCA_038502445.1. Lineage (NCBI taxonomy): Eukaryota > Viridiplantae > Streptophyta > Magnoliopsida > Poales > Poaceae > Eremochloa > Eremochloa ophiuroides. The sequence goes on from JAHLJS010000008.1 coordinate 21,773,493, forward strand.
CTCTACAAATCTACATAATATTTATTAGCAGAGATTTAATTGTGATTCTCCTTTTGTCGTCGTCGTCGTCGACCACGACAATGATATTCGACGGACGAGTCCGTCTTCCACGATCTGCCCGGACAGATCGATTCAACCATGAAGCCCGATCGATCCGCACGGAATCAGCAACTTGCAACGGCAAGCGAAGACCAACCACGCCAATAGGCATCTACAGCCGGAACATGCATGGAAGCATGCATATGCATACATCTCCCCCATGTGTGCGGAGCCCGGAACGATCTGAAATTAGCCGCACATGATGACAAGATCCAATCGGCAGGACGGGAACATGTGAGAGAAAAGCGATCAACATACATGCACGGACATAGATCATGGTGTAGGCCTCGGCCTCCAGTCACGCATCGACCATGCATCAGCGCCCAGAACCAGATGAAACAACATCCAGTGCAAAAAAAAGCGTATTGTATGCAAATCTGATATCATCGTCAAGACTATCCGCATGATTTTCCATCGCCGACATGAGCCCCGACCTGCTCGGACAGCACGACTTCGCCAATGCGTAAGCCCCGCACCTGCTCGGGCAGCACGACTTCGCCAATGCGTAACCCCCGCACCCGCCAAGCAGCATTCCGCTCGACGACTTGTAAGCCCTACATATGATATGCCGCCCAACTTCGACACTGCATCGACTGCCCCGATAGATTCGGGAAGCCATCGCCCACGATAAGCGTAAGCCCTGACAGGCGTAGGCAGCTTTGTCACCACGTAAACCCCAGGGACGCTGAGCCGTTAATCTTCGCTAACACGTAAGCCCCAGGAACGCTTGGGCAGGTTAGCAGCGTCTCCACAAGCCCCGTCGAAAGGTACGGGCACCGGTCGCCGGTGTCTCCAATAGTCCGTTGTTCGGACTACTCGCTGATCGCCTCGAAAGCCCAGACCATGCTCGGGCACCTCGTCGCTCTTCAAGACACGTCAGCCTCCACCCTGTTCTCCAGTCGAGTTTTACGCTCTGGGACTTCGTCAAGACATCAAACTCCATAGCGTTCTTCAGTCAAGCTCTCCATCATTTTGAAGGATACCAAAGATTTGCACGTATCCATGCATGAGACGTACACATACATGTACAAGATCTTGAAGGCTACCATATCATGATGCTGCTACACGACAAGCCAATCAAGAAGTAAGTAAGCAATATGCACCCGCACGCAAGATCCAATCTCGAGACTCACGGTGAAGTCGCAAGGCAAATCAATCTGCACCTGTGCCTCCTCTCCCGCATGCATCGATACTGGAATTTCCAAGTCAAAAAAGTGCACCAATCAGGAATATACAGAAGGCCACGATTTGATCCAAAGTACCAGCTACCTCCGGCAATATGCAAGTCAACCTCAAGCAATACCGACTCCGGTATAGCGCAAGTTCAACATGCGCAGCTGTACGTCGTCATCCATGACGAATCCTATATGTGTACGCCTTCAGCATGCAGAGAACACCTACAGATCGTCTATGTCTGCGACTGATCGGCTTCATCATTAACCACCCATGTGATGACTCGCCTCCACCAACAAGCTAAAGATTCAATCAAGCTTCTTGTTGTCAACGCCGCGGCGAACTCGACTACAACAAGCCTGGAACTGTTTCGGACCATCATGCGAGCCACGTCAAGTGACTCCTCGACACGCTAACCACTCCGCCCGACATCAAATCAAGCTAAGTCATATTTTTAATATTCTTCTACATATTATTTGACCTCCATATATCTCTAGAAATTATCTCCATGGTTCTTCACCACCGATCTCTCCATAAGCCCCGACAAAGCTCGGACAACTCGCCGACGATTTCTCCATAAGCCCCGACAATGCTCGGGCACTCAGAAGATTTTCTCCGCCGATGAGATAATAAGTATTTCTCCGTTTTTTCTCTCAAGGTCTGCATAACGTACCTTGTTAGCACACGCCTTAATCCATGAAACATGTCTTCGCCCCATAAGCCGTCACACAAAATGGTCATGTTAAGAAACCTCTGAACCAGACGCTGGGTCAGATGCTTAAACGTAGCAGGCCAACTACCAGGGAAAACTATGTGATCTGACAAGAGCAAGAAACGAACAATCTTATCATGCATTCTACAATATTAGGATCTGCTCGAAAATCGACATCATGTACTACCCACAGTACACTTCGCCGAACGTTCGTCGCTCTCCTCGCCATCCTCACGCTGCTCGGACACCGCCTTCGATCAAGCTGAGGACTCGTCGCCGTCGCTCCTCGTCGTCCTCGCGCTGCTCGAACACCGTCTCCGACTATGCTGGGGACTCCTCGCCGTCCTCGCGCTGCTCGGACACCGTCTCCGATCACGCTGGGGACTCGTCGCCATCGCTCCTTGCCGTCCTCGCGCTCACTGAAGATTTTTCTCCGCAAGAACTCGTCGCGCTCCTCGCCGTCCTCGCGCTCACTGAAGATTTTTCTCCGCAAGAACTCGTCGCGCTTCTCGCCGTCCTCGTGAGAGAAAAAGCTGAAGCTAACGAAAATTCGACCAAATCAGAATCGTGAGCAAAGCTCCTTGATCTCCCCGCCAGCTTCGGATTGGGCTCCCCGAGACGCTACTCTCAGCTCTAGTCATTCACGGCGCCTTGGCAACCTGAAATCAAACGTCTGCCGCCGAGAGTCGGATCTGATCGACGGAGCGCGGCATTCCCAATCGTCTTCGCTCTGTTCAACCAATAGCGCCGTCCTCTCGGTCGGCTTCGACAGCAGCCTCAAGCGTGATCAAGCAACGGCGCGATCGTCGTCATCTCAGGAAACCCATCTCGCACCTTTCGTCAAAAAACTCGACGGCGCCGTACACGTACCACGTGCAGGAGACATGCAGTAACTTGCAATCACCGACGCGGCGTCCTATTTGGCTATCTCCACGAGACGGCAAGAACCCCCAATCAGAATTGGGTAAGGAGGAACATGCAAGCTGCATGTACGTGTGCTGCATGCAAGACAGCCATTCATCCATCTACAGAGGCGTATATCCATCGGACAACAAGCCAACGACGACCACCTCGGCTAATATCCTCGACGCACCTGGACTCCACGTCATGGGGTGCTATTCTGGGACCAGATCGATTATAGCTGTGTCAATGATCTCTCCAAACCTGGTCTGCCAGAAGGCCGAACTGTACGTCACGACAATGGTCACCGCGAAGTACGAACGCTACGATCGCCACTACAATCTCCAACAAGCTAAGTGCTATTTCTTAAATATTTCAATCAAATATTTCTTCGATCGCCATATGCCCCTGAGTTTTTCTCCAATTTTTTTTTCTTCATATATGTTATGTCATCTCCATATGTTTTTCACCATGCACACCATGCAACTGTCCGTCAAAATCTCTAAATTTAAACACCTTATTTCTACTCCATGTACTGTTCGGTCTACCTATTTGTTTTAGGGGCCGTGTTCAACGAAGAAGCTTATTCTCACGCCCGGGGACTGGATCTATTCGGAAGACAAAGATGATCATCGCCAACTTGTTACTAGCGCCACCTCGGGCTCGAGTTTCATCGCCGACCTATTTGAGTCATCGTCAATTTGTCGCCCTTGGCGTGCGCCATGTATCACATCATCAACAGATGACTCGTCCAGCACGTCGTTGAACCAGAGCTACATGAACCATCAACATGCAAACGACGACCATGTGGTGCTGAGTACCTTACCGTGAGGCTACAGAAAGAACGTACATCTACATCTACAGCACAATCACAAGAAGCAAGCCAACAAAAGCTAGCTGCAGTACCATGCATTGTGATGACGACTACATACAAATGTCTACATGCAACCTTCGACTTATCTACGGCAACCATATTCACGCTAACCACTCCAACTTCGTCAGCTGAATTCGATTATACTCCGGCGAACATATTTATTTTTCAGGAACTCGACGCCGGGCTCGTCGTCACTCCTCGTCGTCCTTGCGCTGCTCGGACACCGTTTCCGACCACGCTTGGGACTCGTCACCGCTTCTCGCCGCCGTCCTCGCACTGCTCGGACTACGCATCCGACCAGGCAGGCGACTCGTCGCCGCTGATTGCCACTCCTCGTCGTCACTCCTAGCCATTCTCGCGCTGCTCGGACTACGCCTCTAAACAGGTTGGGGACTCGTCGTCGCTACTCGCCGACCTCCCGCTGCTCGGACTACGCCTCCGCCCAGGATGGGGACTCGTCACCGTTCCTCGTAGTCCTCGCGCTGCTCGGACACCATCTCCGACCACGCTAGAGACTCGTCGCCGTCGCTCCTCGCCGTCCTTGCGCTGCTCGGACATCATCTTCGGCCACTGGGCCCTCACCGTCGAGCTCTCGTCGCTCCTCGTCGTCGTCCTCCCGCTGTTCGGACACCGTCTCCGACTATGCTGGGGACTCGTCGTCGCTCTTCGTCGTCACCGACCACACTTGGGTCTCGTCGCCGAGCTATCAAGTCACTCCACGCTGTCCAGATCAGGGTGCTGATCTTGGGCAGCACATCGGGGGTCTTGATATGCGCCTCGCCTGCTCAGAAGATTTTTTCTGAGCACTTGCTGTGCTCGGGGACTGCGTCATGGTCTCGCCTGCTCGGAAGATTTTTTCCTAGCACTTGCTGTGCTCGGGGACTGTTTCATCGTCTCGACTGATCAGAAGATTTTTTTCGAGCACTTGCTATGCTCGGGGACTGCGTCATCGTCTCGACTGATCGGAATATTTTTTCGATCACTTGCTGTGCTCGGGGACTTCGTCGTCGTCTCGGCTGCTCGGAAGATTTTTTCCGATCACTTGCTGTGCTCGGGGACTTTGTCGTCGTCTCGGCTACTCAGAAGATTTTTTCCCGAACACTTGCTGTGCTCGGGGACTTCGTCATCGTCTCGCCTGCTCAGAAGATTTTTCCCGATCACTTTATGTGCTCGGATACTTTGTCAACACTTCATATGATCAACAAGGATTAAAATTTTGACCCTGACACCACGTGACTAAGTCACCAATTATCAGTCTCGGGGACTATGTGGGTACACTTCACCTAACAGTGAAGATATTGATTCTGAAGAACCAAAAGTGGATACACTTCACCAAAGAGATAGCTCTCTTCAAAAAAATTTTCTGAGCTCCTTACATCCGTCTGGTCAAGCAACTCCGAAGATATGCACCTCCCGACGAATGTAAGGCGCTCGGAGACAAGCTGTGGGGATATAAACCCCCGGTTCCACAAGACAAGACATGGGCCGCATCATCAAAGCTGGCCCAGCCCAAAAGATAGACGTGCGACGCAAGGCATTGTACCGCATGATTATTGTACCAACTTGGTTAGTTTACTTGTAATCTTGTCCCTTCAGACTATATAAGGAGGGGCAGGGATAGATCTCACAACTCAACCCATATCTTATCTAATAGCAATACAATACAGCAACACATAGGACGTATGGTATTACGCCTCGCGGCAGCCTGAACCTATATAAATCTCTTGTCTGGCGCTTACTGCACAACGCTTGTTCGTCTCAGGCGCACCTTCACTGATCAATCTACTACTTAGGGCATACCCCTCGGTAGATTGGCGACGATATTCCGTCAACACTAGCTATTTAAAACCTTGGTTTGTATATTTAAATGCAATCAGATAAATCTGCAAGCACACGAATAAAACACCAATGTGGCACTTCATCGAAAGTATTTCAGTTTCATATCGAACTCAAGAAAACATGTGTGAGAATAACTAAGTCTAGCTTAACCCAAAATAGAAACAAGGCTTAAGATAAATAGGAGGGTAGTAGAGAGGATGTTAGGAGCTTTCTAATTCTAATCTCGGTAAGCTATCTCTTCTTTAGCTCAACTAGGAAAAATACTAAGGAAGACACAATCGGGGTACACTTTCCCAGTAATCAGGTCTTTCTCGGCCCCACAGGCGGGAGATGGTCTACAAAGGACTCGACAAGGTTATTTCACTCTTGCGATCTACCACTGATCCAGAATGTAGGGTACATCCACAAGCAATCGAGTCTAAGCACCACATTTACAATACAAATGCTACTCTAACCCAAGAGCAACAAGGTCTAAATTACTCAAAAGAGTCACAAACCTGAAGAAGAATATAAATAAAGAACAATATAAATAATGTTACTTACTTGAACCATATGTTGATTACCAGAGAAATCTTAGAAGCAAGCTCAAATAAACTTATCTTACAAGGTACAAGCCATAGAGAGAGCACCGACAAGCCAGCACTTCCTCCAAACTCTTCCCTCACTATCTATCGCTCTATTTCTAAATACAAGACTAGAGCCTAATCTTTGGAGGACTAGTTTTCTTCTTGATTGCTAGCTGTAGAGCATGGATGAAGGTATGAATTAAGCTTTCTAGCTAGATTGCTCAAGGTCTCTCTTCTGGAGGGGGTATGTGTAAGTGCATCTGGCCCTTTAGTGTGTTTTGGTGAATTGAATGACAAGACAATTAAAGGTCTAACAAGTTTGCTAAGTGTATCAAAGGTTTAACAAGAAAGCAAACTTGATGGTACTCCACATAATGTTCAATGAAGGCCAATATTGTGTATTGTTGTGTTGAAAGATCATTGATACACTCTAGTTCAAGTGAAAGACAACAATACAAATGGAATTGATGAGATGGCTTATATGGTGGGATATCATAGCATTATGAGAAAGCAAGCATATTTAGCAAATAGCAAAAGAGATATGAGTTGATAGTATTGGATTGGTCTCAATCATGACTTGTTTTTCATGAACAAGAAGAGTTGATAATGGATTAGTAGTGATCAAGCTAAAAGTATGAAGATAGATATTGAAGTGAGTGTTTGGAGTGTCAAGCTAAAATGAAGAGGATATAAGGAATCGTGAATTGGCTTGACCATATTGATGTTAATTTATATGTCACTTTATGTGAAACTTGATTGATCTCAACATTCATATCTAGAAGATATTCAAGCAAGGATCATAATATTGAAGAAATGGTTTTCAATGGATGCTTAATATGATGTGACTTGAGTATGGCTTGATAAGGTGAAGATAGCAAGGAAAGGGCTTTGAGGGACTAAGCGGAGGTGAAGGGTAAGCAATGGCTTGGACTGAGGTACCATGGCTAAAGTGAAGAAGAGAGTACTTGCATTTAGTCGAGGAACTAATCAAGCTACGAGGAGTCATATTGTGTTGAGGATCAAATCATTAGTGGAAGTGAGTTGAAGCCATGAATTGAACTCACATGTGTTGAAATGGTTCAAGTCACATGCTCAAGGTGTGTTTGCTCGAAGATATGAGACAATGATGATTGCAACCTCTCATGAAGTGATATTGAGAAGAAATGGCATATGAAGACATTGAAGATTCAAGTGGTTAAAATGGTTTTATTCTCTTGTTCTTGAGTATAGGTATGCCATACTATAAAGGGGGATACAATGCGCAAGCTTAAACATGTGACCAAGTGCTTTAGTCTCCACCAAACATCCTAATTTCCACTGCCAAAACCAACCACAAAATTCCATATCATTCTGATCTGTTTTGGCAGCGCGGCACTGCCAGCCTTAGGCGCGGCACTGCCGGGGTCCGGCACTGCCGGCCTCTGGCCCGGCACTACCGTGACTTAAAATCTGACCGTTGGCAAAAAAGGGTATATCTTCCACCTCTCGTCGCCCCCAACGGCTAGTTCGGCCATTCCCATCCCAAGTGCAACCAGAGAAGCTCTCTCTTCCTCTCTCTCACTCCATTGGAGCCCCTCAAGCTTCTCCCCTGGATTCCTCTCCGATTTCTTGAGAGTTTGAGCCTCCAAACCATATTAGAGAGCAGCCCCAGCTGTTCTTCATCTCCTAGAGCACTTGGTTCGCGTTCAAGCCGGTGGATTGTGTTCATTACTCTTGGAGCAAGGCTCCTAGCCGGCTAGGCGTCGCCCGGGAGCTTCTAACTCGATTGTGGCAGCCCCGGGACGTTTGTTATCACCCTCTACATCTAGTGGAACACCCTCATCTCAAGAGTTTACTCTCTTGACTTGAGAACGAGGTCAAGGTTGAAAGAGACCAAAGCCTTTGTGGCTACCTCAATAACGTGGAGATAAGGAGTGGCGAGCTGAACCACGGGATAAATCGGTGTCTCACTTGTATTCTTGTGATTTGCATTGCTTACTCATATTTGTGGTGATTTTAGGGATTGGTCCTGATCTACTTGTGTGCAAGCTTTCGCTAACATCCAGGTGGTGGAATAGGCTCTACTCAGTCCCAGGAAGCTCACAAATTTACCCGATCCATTTTTCGTTGGATAGTTTTTGAATTGTGAGTTTCAGAGGTCTGCCAGGGCAGCAGTGCTGCTCTGAGGAGTAGCAGTGTCGGGCTATGTTCTGATATTTGTTTGAGCTAAAATTTTACAGGCCTATTCACCCCCCTCTAGGCCCCTCTTGGTGACATCAAGGTCCTTACAGTATGTATAAGCCGGTATATATAGGTGGATCATTAATTCTAGACCCTCAGATCAAACCAACTTTAATCAACAGCATAGGTGCAATCTTCAAGGCAGTTGAGAACCGACTTTTGAATGGGAGACTGGTAGGCTGGTCCCACAGGTTGGCCGGCCTAAGGGTGGGACCAACCAATCCCAACTGGCAGTGCCTCATGGTCTGCTTTGGCATGGTGTCTTATAGTGTCTTCTAGAGTCTTCTCGCATCAGTTTTCATTGCGGTTACGTAATTTGATTTGATGAATAGGTCCATCTAGACGGTTTTCTAATTAATTACTCCTGAAATTATGAAATCACCAAAACTCTTGAAAATTGTTAGTTTAAACCTATATCCTATGTTGGTGATCTATTTTAATCATTTATGTTGGGTATATTGGTATTTTATGATTGACATTAACTACTGTCAACATAGCTCGATAGTGAGACACCCATGACGTTGGACAACACTAGTACTACAACTACACGAACCTGTTGCATGGGAAGAGGCTACTGCATGTTGACTGTAGTTATTGCTCATTTTTACACATCAACTAAACATGAATCAAGGGCATAAAACAATCCACAACATAGTTATAGGGTTTGATTCTAACAAGTTCCACGAGTTTTGGTGTTCTCACTTGTTTTGCAGGGTATGAAGGGATATTTAATTTTTCACCGAGTAAAAGTATCTCAAATAAGAAATTGGAGTTCACTATTGCGTATAGCTCGTCGAGACGATCGAAACGGATATATTACTTGCTATTTTTGGAGTTTGGAATAAAAAGATATGGATTTTACAAATACTGGAAGATTTTAGAACATGAGCTGCGGGATTAATTAAGGGCTGCGGGATTAATTGGGCCTAAAGCAGAATTTGGCCCATTAAGGCCTATGTGCAATTAAATAAGACATGGTGGAAAGATTTAGTACCACATCGCTTGCTCAAGGTGGAGGAGGGGAGGCCGTCCCCTATATATAGAGCCCTAGGGACCCTCTAGGCACTACCCCTTTCATTATTATAATTCATATTCTCTAATTAGGGCTTGGATAGAGAGGTGTCCCATTGAAGGATTACCTCTCTCCAATGTAGTAGATTAGTTCTAGTTGAGAGTTATAGAGAGCAGAGCCATGCTCGGGTTCTAGAGGAGTCTTCTGAGATCTGGTATGACTTGTATCTTATCTCTATAAGACTTATACTTTTATATATTTATCTTCTCTATTTACTTATGCATCATATTGTGATTGGTTAGTATAGTTGTTATACTTTGGCATGGGATCTCCTTTCGTATTGAGTGCTCTAGTTATAACGTTTGACTAGGGTAGTAATCGATAGTGTAGACATGGCGTCTAGACTATTTGTTACTTGACATTGCACCTAATCTGACGGTTAGTTGTGGTAGCCTCAGGGGTGACAGCTCTGACAGGCCTTCGTAATCCACCACGTTAGGGTTAGTGTTCGTAGAGCTTTTTGGCAGCCTTCTCCCGATTACCCATTCCCAGTCTATTCGAGAATCGGAAAGGTACTATTGCTCCAAAGTGCTCTTATGTGATTGCTTCACCTAATTATCCTTCAGTTATCTTAGAACCCAAGTAATAGAAAAGTATTTAGGAACTTTGAACTCTCTCATTGTTCTCTCAACTTAGTTAGACTACCCATTTATCATTCAAGTGATTATTATGCATAACTCCTATCATTTATCACTTACCCCTACTATAGTCTAGTTGGTGTACTAAGTTAGTGGATATATGATGGTAACTATCAGATTCTTTAACTATTGCTTCCCTGTGGTAAAATATAAATAACGATACTCTGGAATACTCTCGGGTAAACTCTACAATGGTATTCTGTGCGCTTGTGGAATCTTTCATATTCTATTTGCACTTAATAAATACCAACACTGCACACAGACCGAGAGTTGCACGGGAAGAGACACAAGGGTAAGCGTATGAAACAAAAAGAAATACAACAGGATTTCTAGAAAACAAATATAAAATGAAGGGGTACGAACCTCTGTTGAATCACTTTAAAGGTTTAAGGATCCAAAAATGCAGTTTGAGAGTTGATGAACCTAGATAGCACCCTCCCATCAAAAGTTAAAGGACCTCTGATGCATTTTACTCCTACAACTATCTACCTTGCTTCTCCCTGGTCATTGCCTCCTCTCTTACCTACCGGCCACTGCTTACTCCCCTTCTCGTTGGTTATGGACTACTTTACTCCTTGCCTATTTCTGCCCGCTCTCCTCCTCGCTAAGTTACCAGTATCTACATAGCCACATGTTCCTCTTACTTTCGCTGGTCACTCCTTTCTTCTTAGTCCCCAGCTAGGCACCCTCTCCCTCCCACCTACAATTATTCTACCCCTCGTCTCGGCTTCTTTCTCAACTTTTTTTTGCACTTTTTCTTTCTTTTTTTTACACACTTTTTTATATGACTAAACACAAAGATCAGATATAACACTTGCATACTTTTTGGTTGAAACAAGACACAATCATCGGCTATAACTTGATAGGATCAAAGTTAACGCGAAGGATGTATTGGTTTCAGTTTTTTTAGGGATTTTCAGATATATAAAGGGTTTAAGGTTTAGGGTTTTAGGGTTTAATAAAAAAGTGACCGCCTCGGTTAACGCCAGCATTGACCGAGGCGGTTATCCTTGTTGCCCGCCTTAAAAAAATACAAACGCTTCATAAAAGATTTTCTATAGTAATGGTTGTGAGTCCACGTGACTCTCTTGTGGCAAGGCCACGGAGGCGACAGTTGGTGGTAAGCAACGACAAGCACAAAACTTCCGGTCTAAGGAATGCATCCATAGCGAGACATGTCATGCCTAGGTGGCGTCGTGCTTAGGTGGGCCACTTTGTGTTTCTAGCTGTCCCTGGCACCATCAGCTTGTTCGTTTTAGCAATCAGCCGCTTATTTTCAGCCATGTAACAGTATTTTTCTCTCACAACAAATCAGCGCCAACTCAAATCGGCGCTTATTTTCAGCCCAAACGAACAGGCTGCATAGCTAAAAGATAGGTCATATTTTTCTGGGATGATGTGACAGAATGGATGGCCAATTAGACACCTATAGGCCGAGGGAGGGTGGGAGGGAGAGAGAAATGGCTCATTGCGACAATGAATAACCATAGAAAAATTTGTCAAAAAATGAATAACCATAGAAGCTAGAGCAGTTAGCCAAAAAAAGAAGCTAGAGCAGTTTTGAGAGAAGAAACCCTACTAAACCAGAATCAAATTTGTACCCGTTATTTTTATTAAAATTAAAAAATAACTTCACAAATTTTTAATATTATTAGTTAGTCAAATTTATATGCATACTAGTCCAGCGACCTATTCTTGGTCCTGCAACAAATTTATTGAAACATCATAAATAAATTTCTTACCTACAACTAAAATTGCTTTTTTTTTTGCATGTGCATTCTCTGTATTTTGTAATATAATATAAGACATATATAGATACTAATTAATCTTTACCTTTGTTGCGCTACTAGATTGCACATTTTTTTTTTACTTTGTAAGAGTTTCTAAGGTTTATATTTTTGCGCCTCGGTTGATTAAAATAATTTCCTTCAAACAGTTGTAGTGGTAGATGTAGAATATATGTAACTAAAAGGCCAATTTAAGAGGGTTACTTTGATTATGATTTAACTTTTCCTCATCATGTCCTTTGTCGGTAGCGTGGAGTGCAAACCTGCAAACTAACTGACGTAAACTAGTAACTACACACAGTTGACAGTACTCCTACGTACTGCCACTAAACAAGCAGTATAAGCGTATAACCCTCCACGAGTTTAGGCAGACAGTTCAGGTCTCAAGAGTGTCAGTTGTCACCATTTCTGCTTATACAAGTTTAAGTAGTTGAGCAGGTGAAATCTGTCCAAGGATCGATCAAACTGATGTGACCCGTATGACCGGTTAAAAAGTTATGAATTCGTACTGGCTGCTGATCTGTGTACTAACCATCTTGTCCACACTTTGTTATCGGACTCTTGGTGATAGTATATATTATTAATGCCTAGTACGATTTAATCTGACATAGGTTAGTGCAATATTTGTACGTTTTGAAACTTTGGGATTCTCTAATGTTCTGTACTGGCATTTCCTAGTAGCCTCTTAACAATTGACTACTCCCTCCGTCCTAAAATAGATGACGCTATGGTAAACGTTCGGGTCAAACTTTCTCAACTTTGACTAGGTTTATAGAAAATATGTGCAATATTTTTTTTCAAATAAATTTATTAAAAAACTAGATTTAAAGATTTTTCCAATGATACTAGTTGTGTACGTTCGATATGAATGCTTTTTAAGATAAAATTAGTCAAAGTTGAAAAAACCTGACTTCTCAGGAAGCGAGAATGACATCTATTTTGGAACGGAGGGAGTAGACCTCTACATATGGCACTCCTTAAATCTTAATACTAACACCATGTACTGTTATTTAAAAAACAGTATGTTGGACAAACTACTGGTTTCTGTTTGTTTGAAAAAACTCGACCATGGAGCGAGGTGCTAGTAGCTGCTTAGTTCGTTCTTAAATTCTGTGTGGCGAATAATCTTCCACGTACAATAGTCAGGTAAACATATGGGATCAGGAAAGTAGGCATCTACTCCCTCCATTCATTTTAGAGATGTACACAAAACGCCAATACTGACGGCTTTAGAATTATTTTCAGTGGCATTTTTCGAAACCTGACGGGCGATGATTTTCGAAACCTCAAGTGACAAGGCCGGTGAATTAAGAAAATCGTTAGTACAAATTAACAAACAGTCACTACAAATGCTTACCCAACAACCACTATAAATACTTATCCAGAAAATGTAAATCAGGTTTGAAAATAGCAGAAAAAAATCAGAGCGGTATTTTTCGCACAACAATCGTACACTTCGCGGCTGCCAGGATGCGAACCCGCAACCTCACCATTGCGCGTAGTCTCCTCTACCACTCTACCTATCATATTCATTATATCTGTATTAGAGTTTGGTTCCTCATGTATTATCCTAAATCGAGTATAAATTGATTGTTTGAGGCCCTAAATGAATTCAAATGAAAAAGCCGTGAACTACAAAATTTCATAAATTTTCAACTTTTGAAGATCTACAACTTTTATTTTGGTAGTTTCTTCATACGAGGTTGTTTACAAAATTTGAATTTCAAATTTAACAAATTCAAACGTAGTTTTCAATGATAAAATAATTTGAAATAAAAATTTTATCAACTACAAAGTTTCGTAACTTCGAGATCTACAACTTTTATTTGGTGGTTTTTTCATACAAGGTCATTTGAAAAACTCAAAAAATCAATTTCAAATTATTTGAAGTGGCGGTTCCTTAAGAAATCCGCCACTAAAAATAGATTTTTGTTAGCAGTTTTCTTTTTTTAAGAAATTGTTAGCAGTTTTCTTAACAAATTACTACTATAAATACATGATTTCTAGTGACAGTTTGTTAAGAAAACTGCATATAAAGATGCATTTTTAGTGGTGGTTCATAACCGTTTGCTTTCTACCGGCCAATGTCAAGAGAAAGTGCCAGTAAAAATAAAAGGCCACCACCAAGAGAAACCATTTTTATACTAGTGGTATTAGGATTTTTATAAAAAATGTTTTGTATGGTATACTTTGAGCAACAATTTCTCTTCCAGCATATCACCAGCTGCTTCAAGACCAATGCGTTATGAAGAAATATATGAAAGATGAATATATTCATATAACCTTTAGACACTACGCATACATATAATTTGAATGAGGTTTTTTGTCAAAATATAAAGTTTGCCTACTAATTTCAAACAACGTAATGTACTCCTCCGTTCTAATTTATAAGTCATTTGACTTTTCAACCCTAATTTTGTTCATTTGTCTTATTCAAATAGAGTTAAATTTAAATCATTGTTCGAAGAACTTTTATTTATAAAGCAAGCCATAATAAAAGAAGTGATATTTTGTACAAATTTTTGAATAAAACGAGTTGTTAAACTTGGAGAAAAAAAAATCAAATAACTTATAAATTGGAACTGATTTAATATTATTTACTACACTAATTCCTACTACAAGGTTAGGAAGTACTTATTACGTTTTGATGAGACTACTTAATCTTGGAATTTGCTAGTTGACAGAAGTACTGCACAAGCACATATTTGACTAAGGGCAGTCGCGATAGGCCGATAAAGCTCTCTAGATCAGTTCCATGTAGAAAAGAGAAAATACGATAGAGAAAGAAAACGTCGTTAGACAAAGTACGTAGACGTTTATTCTATACATGGAACTGATTTGTAGTGCGTCCCTCGGTTCCTTAAACTTTTAGAATCTACTCTGTCGAAGATATCATACCATTAATTGCTCCACCTATGAAAAATGTAATTATAGATTTAAATCAACTCAAGTTTTCTTAAGTTCATCTACATTTTAAAATATATTATATGGTTAATTTAATAATATTTATTTGGTATCATCAATATTAGTATGTTTTTGTATGAACTTAGTTAAATTTTAAATCTTTTGACTCTTGAAAACAGATAATTGTATTTTTTTTTTAATTGAGGGAGTACATACTTAGAAGACCTCCACTGGTTCTCTAGCATCTGAACCCCATTAAAATGGCATTAGGTCCCAATATTATTTCTAGGAATATTGGTGAAAAATATTTTGTAATGCATCTAGTCCGTCTCCAATTATTGTTTCTTTCAGTTTAGCCTCGCCTCCCTTCCAGCCGCACCACTCCCTCAAGCTGTCCATGAAGCCCTCGTCATTGATTATAGGCGGCACAAGTGTAAATCTTGGCCAATAATAGAGATCACTGTCCAGCCAGTGGATTTGTCATAAATGGTGCAATTGGATAGAACAAGTAGTAATTGGTGGGACTGTTAGTGTAAAATTAAATGATAAAATAGGCCCTTACATCAAAAGTTATAAGGGTGTGAGGCAAGGTGATCCGTTATCCCCCATTCTATTCAATTTTGTGGCTGATGGTCTAAATAGAATGGTGTGTAGAGCTCAGTCTAATAACCTTTTCTGTGGACTGATTGATCATGTAATTGAAAATGGAGTGGCTATATTACAATATACTGATGATACTATTTTTTTTGTGAAGCACAGTATAGAAGGGGCCAGGAATCTCAAACTTTTATTATACATGTATGAAATGATGGCTGGTATTAAAATCAATCTTTATAAAAGTGAAGTTATGGTGATTAATGATTAGGATAACTGGTCTGTCGTATATGCTGAGATTTTTACCTGTCAAATTGGTTCTTTCCCCATAAAATACTTGGGAGTACCTGTAAGCCCGAGTAAGCTTGATATTTCAGATTGGTTACCTTTAGTTGAGAAATCTGCTAAGAAACTAGACATTTGGAAAGGGGGTACAATGTCTATCGCTGGTAGAGCAACTCTTATTGGTGCTAGCTTCAATAATGCTCCCATTTATCAAATGTCTTTATATGCTTCCTAAGACCATCATTGATAAGCTTGACAACATTAGAAGAACATTTTTTTTTGTCAAGCAGGGGGATCAAAAAAGAAGTATCATTTAGTGAAGTGGCAAAAAATATGCAAAAGTAAGAAAAAGCGTGGACTAGGGATTAAAGATATTAAGAAAATGAACATCAGTTTATTATGCAAGTGGTGGTGGAAACTGGAGCATGAAAATGGGCTTTGGCAAAAGATTATTAAGAATAAATATCTGAAAAATACACATATCAGTATGTCTGATTCTCTCATTTGGACTGACATGTTGAAAGTTAAAAACATATATTTTGCTGGGAGAAAGTGTATTGTAAAAAATGGTCAATCAACTTTGTTCTGGAAAGATAGATGGTTTGGAGATCAACCTCTGTGTGACGCTTTTCCTGAACTATACAATTTATGTAACCAGAAAGTTGCAGATATTCACTTAGCTAAAACTCATGATCACATCTTCACCTTTTCTAGATGGCTTGATGGGAACCTATTGATTAACTGGGGAAAATTTTGGGAGAACTAATAAATAAGCTTCAACTTTATCCTGATGATGACTTTAGATTTTGGAGATTTGGATCCAAGGGGAAGTTTTCTGTGAAATTGGTCTATGATATTTTGACTTCCATTGAGACGGGACACAATCACAAATATATCTGGAAAGGGAAAATCCCTCCTAAAATTAAAATTTTCTTGTGACTTGTTGTGAATAATGCCATTCTCACAAAAGATAACCTGCTCAAAAGAAAATGGAAAGGTGATCCGAGATGTTATTTCTGTGAGAAGGATGAATCTGTTGCTCACCTTCTATTTCAATGTCACACTGCAATAGTGGTTTGGGTTGTTGTGGAAAAATGCTTTAATGCAAATAATATACCTTTATCGATTGATCAATGTTGGTCATGGTTAGAAAGATGGTTTTCACATTCGAGATCGCTGCTATCTGTTGGGCTATCTGGAAATCACGGAATAAAGCATGCCTCGAAGGAAAAATAATCCAAGATCCTATGTCTATTATCTGTTATGCATGTGCGCTTATGTAGTATTGGGCAGGGTTATATGCAAGAGAGGACAAGGAAGACCTGGTGGGGCGTGGAAGTGATGTTGAACATTGCTCGACAGCTGCTTAACAAGAAAGCGAAGCCTGACGACCAGCTTTGCTTGGAAGATAAGGAGGGTGACGAGCATGAGGATTAATGTGTGACGAAAAAAAAGCTTTGTTTCTGTTTGTAGTCTTAAGTGGTTACACCTTTTGCTTGAGTAGATTCTTGACTCTTGATACTATCTGCCTAGGTGTGACTTTGTTCAACCAGTTTCTAAGATGTTGCTAGAGCATCTGTAGGCTGTAGTTCTAAATGGCATATGTGCCGGTAGGTGATAGTTTTGCTAGTCTGATTCTATCCCCATCTTTTGTTCTCTTGCGGAGTTACTTTGTATTTCCGTTATCTGTTAATGGAAATGGGGGTTTCCCTCTGTTAAAAAAATAGAGGTCACTGTCGTTAGCATCAATTTTAGTGGTACGGGGTATCATTGGATGAGAGCATCTTAGCGGGGCTTGATTTGGTAGTAATTCTAGGTGACACAGCTACAAGCGGAGAGCACAATCCCCCAATCTTGGACAACATCAGAGGTTGCTATACCCTCGGCATCAATTCTGGTGACATAGATTTCATTGTTTGAGGGTAGTTTAGTCACACTTGATTCTTTAGCTTCGGACATCGCGCCCACCGTTGGTTCAAGTCATGGTCAAATGGGTAAGGTCAAATCGATGACAACCATCGTTTTCTTCTCTATTCCAACTGCAAGTCTAGATTGCTCATCCTCGATTTCAACATAGGCACAGACCAGCATCGTTCTTCAGAAGGCAGAGACTTAGGGTGCGCATTAGGTATACAGATCTAGATTCTCGAAGAAAAGTTTTGGATTCAGATTCTCTCATGAAACATTTCGGATGATGAATTAGAATCAATAGGGCTAGATTTTCATGACAAAAATTACAAAATATGTTTTAAAAGTTTTCAATCTTTTCATGGACAAGAACAACTTAATTAAATACAATATATTGTAACTTGTTAGACTTAAAAAAATTAACTGAAAAAATGATGTGGGAAGGAAGAATCAGAATCTTGTGAAAGTGCCTTTTTGAGGTTTCATGTTTCGCAGGCAAAACATTGCGAATCATTTCAAACCATTCCAAGCCGAAACGATCCCTTGGCGTGCTGTTTGGCTCCGATTCCAATGATTCTCTTCAGAATTAGAAACGGTTTAGGGTGCCAAACACACCTTATTAGGGCCGGTAACTCAAGGTTGGGCTTGCAGGTGTAGGCTCCATGTTGTGTTCGGCCTTGAAGCGGTAGTTTTAGATTTAGCCCGCATGGATTGGTGTTGCTTCCCCGAGAGGCTGATGGCATGTGGATAGTTTTGCCAGCAAGGGCGCGGACAAGAAGTGCTTGGAGGGAAATGGCAGCCATGGCGCAATCAAGGAGGAAGTAGCGTAGGTTGTGTTTGATTGCCTAGATTGTCCTAGCATACCTTAGTTTTCTAAGTCAGACCAGTCAAAGCCTAACTAGTACTTAAACAACACTCACTTATCTTTAGGAAGGTAAGTTTACCCCTCTCTCACAGACAATCTATCGAACATCTGGTGGGTGTCATCTACACAACATCCATCATGCATCCGAGCATGGCGTCGGTGGGGAGTGTGAAGCGCAACCATTTGTTGCTCTAGCCTGTCCCGTGCAGGATGGAAGAGGACGACGAGAGGGCCGACAGTGCTCCATGCACGCAGAGCCGTCGTGACCAGGAGGGCTGAGCTCCAGCACAAGCGTGGATGTAGGTTGTCAAGGGCGCACTAGCGGGGGTCACCTTCACCGCGAGGTCACTAGAGCTCCATGCATTGTGGCTGGGCGAACAAAGCTCTAGATACGAATGGAGCAAAGGCGGGCGGAGCTCTAGGCATGAACGCATGCCTGTAACAGAACCGCCTAAATCACATGGCCCACAGGCACCTGTCATTGTCACTAATGACATCTGACAGCCGGGGCCCGTGTCCCAGATGACCTAGGAGGATCTGCCGGGTTACATCAGCACCCGTTTCTCCGACAGGATCCCATTGCGAAGCCATTACAGGATTACAATATTTCATAATAAAATACATCAGAGTAAAAGTGCGGAAGATTTAAATAGTACTTAGATTACAAACCGATTGTTCAAATAGAATTCAAATGCAGTTATTACAGACCATAGTTCACATAGTAGCAGTAGCAGTAGACAACAACATAATATGATAGGTAATAACACGAACCCTGCCCACGGGTTCACTTCACTCTTCCTCGCTATCCTGGATAATGGTCACACAGCACGGGGCAAGACAGACCTCCTGCTGCTGACTACCTGCAACCGGGTTAACAAACCCTGAGTACTGGGGTACTCTGCAAGACTTACCCGACTAAGAAAAAGAATGAGACTTAGGAATGCAGACTGAGGGGAAGTCAAGGTAAGGCTTTAGTAAGAGTCAAAGTATTTTGCGGAAAAAACATTACTAATCCAATTTTCAATATTTTACGCAACATTGTTAATAATAAATATCAATTGTTCACAATTCTTTCACATATGTCCTTCAAGTCCAATTAATTTTCAAAACATCCTAATTTCGAACCACTCTTCGCTGAATTGTCGGAGGATCAAGTCTCCATAACAGTGGAACAACGACGATTCGAATCGATTAGTACCCAGCCGGGGATCCCTAGCCACATTGCATATGTAGCACCTAAGCTTGCATATACCAACCCCGTCTACCACGGCTTTTCTATCCTTGAACCAGTCCTGCGCCACCCGAGAGCACAGTACTCCTCTACTATCCAGGCACGCCAGCCACGAGGGTACACGCTACTCTCGCCATCTCTCCACTCCCACTGCGTGGTTGTCGGTTCAAGCAATAGAGCAACCTGAGATATGACTTCCCGTAGTATGTGGATAGTTGAAAAAGTCTCGATCTAACAGGCCTACAACAAATGGTCCCTACTTTTTTTCGACGGCGATAGTGCATTGGGACTCTAACCCAAGTACAAATGTCCCATCGAAATTTCAAATCCCTTTTCCGTCGGTGACAATATGTTGGGACTCTAACCCAAGCTACGATCACCGAGCAGGAAATCCCTTTCTCGTCGACGACAGTATACTGATCAGGTGCACAACCATCGAACAAGAATAATACCAATCCCCTTTTCATGATTTAATGAATAACATATATCACATAGTTCAAAATAGCATTTTATGCAAATCTTAAATCATTTAAGCAGGGCTAAGAATTTTTCAATACTTTATTTAAACCAGGTTATCGGGGTAATAAGTGGTCAAGGAATGGTAATGCATCAAAAGGTTATCACTCAACTCCTATTAACCTAATATAATAGATTGACTCAAGTGATAAAACATTTTAAATACAAGAAAGAGTAAATGCACTGGGGTTTGCCTTTAATTGCGTAGAGAGTCGGGTTAGGATCGGTGCCACAGATATCGAAGCCTGGCACAAATTCAGGAGCAGTCTCCTCAGCAGTCGCTTCACTTTTTACCTCCGAATTCTCGGTCACTACACGCATGCAATGATGAATGATTCAATGCGATGCAACATGAAATAACAGACACGATTCGATAATAAATAATACACACATGATCATAACCCTACCTCAAGCTAACCATGATTATTCTAATCCATCCTGCCCTAGGTCATAAGGGTGATTGACCCAGAACCACAATCAATCAAAAATCACACAATATCCTATTTATCTTTATTTTCTATTCCTTTTATTAACCAACTAATCAAACATTTTATTAATAAACAACTAAACTATTTTCATTTGAGACCAAACTTCATCAACAGATAGTATTCAGACTACAATAGTACCAAAATAAATTTCATGATTTTTGGAATTACTGAGAATTAATTAAAATTCACCAAAGTTGCTTCTATGAATTAAAATACTGATTTTTAGCTACTGCAGAAAATGTCCAAAACACATATTTAATATTTTTATTAAATACTACACACTGAGCAAAGCATACATAGATATTTTTAGGATTTTTGGACCAACTGAAATATTCCTAAAAAAGATTAAGACGCAGCACTAATCATCCAAATAAAAATAGAAAAGCTATTCTAATTCTTCTGGAAAATGGAAAACCACATTCAGCCCGAGGCGGCCCATCAACAGCAAGCCGGCCCAGCGCGGCCCACACGCCCGCGCGCTGTCTCTCTCACACAGGGACACTGACAGCCCGGCCCGGACTGTCAGCTCCCTCTCCCAACTCATGCCGCGCTCCCGCCCGCGCGCACACGCGGTGGTTCGCTACGCAGTTCGCCGCCGGCGACCTCGACAGCGAAACCAACCCGGCCAACGTGTACCCTAGAATCTAACGGACATCCGAGCATGCACAGCTCCTACACTACGCACCTCCGACGAGCACCAGCTCGCCCATGGCGGCCGCGACGGCACGGCGATGCCGCTCCGCCCACAAGAGAGCGGTAGAGAGTAAATGAAAGAGTCGGGGATGGTCAATGGCTCACCGGGACTTGGTTTAGTGAGTTGGTTGGAGTCGTGACAGTGTGGAAAAGCGAGCTCGACGTCGAAGGCGGATGTAGCGGCTTGGGCTCAACGGCGACGTCCCGTTCCAACGATTCTAGAGCACAAAAAGGCAAACCAGCTAGTGCATGATAATCACGAGACCACCTAGAGCTTACGACATGCCACGACGAGTGGAGGCGCTCACCGTATCGAGCTAGATACGATGAAAGCTCCCGTGGCGGCGTTCCGGCCGGACCCGGAGATGACAACCGCGTCCAGGGGATTGTAGAGCACAACAGTTGGCGCCAAGGGAACCAAACGACGTGCAAGGAAACTGGCTAGTCGGCTATGAGGTGGAGAGGACGGAGGTGGTGTGTGGACGGCGAATTTCACCATGGACCGAAACTCATCGGTGGCGGCGGGTGGAAGAAAATGGGCAAAATCCGGGGAGGTAGGGCTTTATAACGGGCGAGGTGAATGGCAACGGTTAGAGGGGGACCCCATTGGTCGATTCCCCCCGACGTGGGCACGGGATGCTCGCCGGATGGCCGGCGTCGTGCGGGCGCACGCCGGCGACGTCACGGACAGGGGCGGGTACAGGGCCATGCCTTAGATACTGTACCCTGTACCATCACCTTTTGACCAAATTGCACAGATTAAATTCAAATTCGTATAACAACTCTAAAATCCACCAATACAAAAGTTGTAGTACTCTCTGTACTTGTCACTTTTGCTTTTTGAACCATTTTTAAATTCTGTCGAATTTTGAAATTATGAAAAAGGGGTAAAAGTGGTTTTCAAATTTAATTTGCAATTCACAGAAATTCTCCAAAATTTTCCACATAAGTTGAAAATCTATAAACATGAAAGTTATTCAACTTGCTGAGCACTACAAGTTTCATTAAAGGAGTTTTATCAGATTCTTACTACTTTTTGCAATAGCATTTCAAATTCAAATTTTAACGCACTGTTTTAAATTTAATTTGAATTTCCACTGTATAACTTTAAGGTTTCCAAAAATAAAAGTTGCTCCAATTTAAAAGATCTACAACTTTTATTAAGACATTTTCCTCATATTCCTTTTAGATTTTGAATTAGTTTTTAGGGGCCTAATTAGGGCTTAAATTGGATTTTTCTTTTTAATTTAATGATTGATTTTAATTATGAGTTGAATTGCACAATCATTCACAAGCACCATTAAATCACTCTAGAGACCCTAAGCACAATCATATGCATAAAAATTAAATTAAACATGATGACATGGCAGATTAATTATAATACCAGAGGTATTACAGCCTTACCCCCTAAAAGAAATCTCGTCCCGAGATTTGATACATAACTAAGACTTGAAACAAAGTAATGGAAAAGAAAATGTATCAATTAAACCTAATTCAACCCTGATCAATAAACGACTAGGAAAGTTTACACATCCACAACTAGAACTTTACATTTACAAGGTGGCAAAAAATTTGGGGAAGTTTTCCGAAAGATAGTCCTCCGATTCCTAGGTAGCTTCATCTTCGGAATGTTCATTCCATTGGATCTTGTACCATCTAGTCATGGTCCTTCTAGTGACGCGATCCTTTCGACCCAGGACTCGAATCGGATACTCGGCGTAAGTCAAATCTGGCTCGAGCTCTACTCCTTCAACGTCGATAACCTGGTCAGGCACTCGAAGACACTTTTTGAGTTGTGACACATGGAATACATTGTGCACAACTAAGAGATGATCTGGTAATCTCAATTTATAAGCTACCTTTCCACAGCTCCCTAAAATTTGGAATGGTCTGATGTAACGAGGAGCTAACTTGCCTTTAACCCCGAAACAGTTGACACCCTTCATTGGTGATACCTTCAGATACACGTAATCTCCTTTCTTGAATGCCAAGGGTCGACGCCTCTTATCGGCATAGCTTTTCTGTCGAGACTGTGCCACCTTCAAATTTTCTTGTGTCAGTCGAACCTTTTCTTCGGCTTCATTGACCAAGTCGACTCCATAAAACCATTCTTCTCCAGGTTCAGACCAATTCAACAGAGTGCGACACCTACGACCGTAAACTGCCTCAAACGGAGCCATCTTGATGCTCTCTTGATAGCTGTTGTTGTATGAGAACTCTGCCAATGCCAAACACTCGTCCCACGTGGTGGTGTAATTGAGTGCACAAGGCCTCAACATGTCCTCAAGTACTTGGTTGACTCTTTCGGTCTATCCGTCGGTCTGTGGGTGGTACGCTGTGCTATGCAAAAGCTTCGTCCCCGAAGACTTGTGAAAAGACTTCCAGAAGTTCGAGATAACTGTGTACCTCGATCCAAAACAATAGTCTTGGGTACCCCATTGAAGCTTCATAACGTGTTTGATTTGTAGGTCAGCATAGGTAGAGGTAGGATAAAGCGTCTTGACTGGCATCAAGTGAGCTTGCTTGATGAGACGATCCACAATTACCCAGATCGAATCAAAACCTCTTGCGGTCTTGGGCAGACTTGTGATGAAATCCATACTAATATCTTCCCATTTCCATGTAGGAACAGGTAATGGTTGCAGCTCTCCACCAGGTTTCATGTGTACGGCCTTCACTTTCTGAGAAGTGTCACATCTCGTTTATCTTAGTCCACCAGAACTTCTGTTTCAAATCCTGGTACATTTTATTACTTTCCGGATGAATAGAGAACCTGGTCAAATGCGCTTCGTCAAGAATTGTCTGCCGTAACCCAGCAACCTTGGGAACAACTAACCGATCTTTGAATGATACGACTCCATCATCATCAATTCTGAAGCAATCTGCTTTGCCTGCTTAAACTTTTTCTTTAATGTGTTTGATTCCTTTGCTTTACTTTTGAGCAGCGATAATTTGCTCATGAATAGGTGTTTCAATACTAATTTTAGCCAGGCTACCTTACGGGACTATTTCTACACCTAACCTTTCTAGCTCATAACACAAGGACAGGTCATAAGGTCTTACGGTCAAACAATGGCAGTGAACCTTCCAACTGAGTGCATCGGCGACCACATTCGCCTTACCAGGGTGATAATGTACCTCAATATCATAATCCTTGATCAACTTGAGCCATCTTCTTTGCCTCATGTTCAACTCTTCTTGAGTAAAGATGTACTTCAAACTCTTGTGGTCAATGTAGACATTGCAAGTACTGCCTAGCAGATAATGACACCAGATCTTCAAGGCATGTACTACAGCTGCCAACTCGCCATGTTGGGAGTAGTCAAGGAGATTGGGAAGTAGTGCGTGCTAATTTTTGTCTTAAATTTTTCCCTATCGAAAAGGTCACTAAACTTCGTTTTGAAATTATTGGATTTAAACAATTAGATAATGAATCATTAGGCAAGGCTTGGGAACGCTTTGATGGATTTATAAATTCTGGACCTAATCCTGCTTTGCCAGAACCTATGCTTTTGCAACATTTCTTTTTAGGCCTTGATGATAAAAATAAAGAATACCTTAATTTGGCCACAGGAGGAGCATTTATGCATATTACTGCTTCACATGCTAAAACTATTCTTACTAATATCTTGATTGATTTTCCTGAAGAAAAAGAAAAGTTGTTGGAAGATGAATTTTTGTCGTTTGATTCTAAACTTTTGTCTGATTCATCTCAACCTTTACGTGAACTATCTGATGAGAAGGAAATAATTCCTATTTCTGATTTTATGCTTGAATTTAAGGATGAACTTTTTGATGATTATGGAAACACCTCACGCTATCATAAAATTATAAAACCACAAGAGTCTATGAATTTTAAAAGTTTTAATATTTCATATCCTACTGATTTAAAATTCCTTAAAGAGATAACTAGAGAATTAATTTTTGTTATAAGTAATGAGTGGTTGATAGAATCTGAGCTTTCAAATGATATAATTCGTTTAAATTCTCCTGCCATTACTATTAAATGTCAAATTGATGCATATCCTTTTGATGCCTTTTATAATCCAGTAGTAGGTGTCAATATTATGTCCCTTACATTTGCTAAAAAATTCTTGAAAGATATGCCATCAATTCCTACAAATAAATTATTGAAAAATCGTTCAGGACATATTATTCCTAGTTCAGGTGTTTTATGTTCTCTTCCTATTGTGATAAACAAATTTCGAATTTTGCTGAATTTCTATATCTTTGATGTTTGGGATTTTGATGTAATGATTGGGTTACCAATAGGAAAACTTTTGCGAGAAGGTTGTGCGGGCAATTTAGAAATTAAACTTGGGAAGGGATTTAATCTCTCAGTGCCTATAACTCATGCATTAAAAGCTAAGGCAGAGCCACCTCCTGAGTTAGATCCGATAGAAGAAATTAAGGCTGTGTCATTTGAGGAATTTATTGAAACTAATTTAGAGGATGATATTAAGTTCTTCATTAATGAAGAGGAAGAGGATCCGATTGATCCTGAACCTCTGGATAAATTACTAGAACCACCTAAGCCTTCTGTTGAGCTTAAGCAACTACCTTCTGGTCTTAAGTTTGTTTTTCTGAATAATGATCAAAATTCTCCTGTGATTATTATTGATAAACTTTCTGATGAAGAATCTTTTAGATTAATGACTGTCTTAGAAAAACATCGTGCTGCTTTTGGTTATTCACTCCAAGATCTAAAGGGGATTAGTCCTGTTTTATGCACCCATCGTATTCCAAGCAACCCAGAGATTACACCTTCTAGAGAGCCCCAACGTAGGCTTCAAAATACGATGAGGGAAGTTGTTAAGAAAGAGGCCTTGAAACTTTTGCATGCTGGGATTACTTATCCTGTTCCGCATAGTGAGTGGGTAAGCCCTATTCAAGTTGTACCTAAAAAGGGTGGTATGACCGTAGTTAAAAATGATAAAAATGAATTGATACCCTAGAGAACTGTTACAGGATGGCGAATGTGTATAGATTATAGAAAACTCAATAAAGCAACTAAGAAAGATCATTTTCCGCTGCCCTTCATTGATGAGATGTTAGAGTGTTTGGCAAATAATTCTTTCTTTTGTTTCCTTGATGATTATTCTGGATATCTCCAAATACCTATCCACCCTGATGATCAAAACAAAACCACTTTTACATGTCCTTATGGAACTTATGCTTATCGTAGAATGTCTTTTGGATTATGTAATGCACTTGCTTATTTTCAAAAATGTATGACGTCTATATTTTCTGAAATGATAGAAGAAATCATGGAAGTTTTTATGGATGATTTTTCAGTTTATGGAAAAACTTTTGATGATTGTCTAGAAAATTTAGATAAGGTTTTGCAGAGATGTGAAGAAAAGCACTTAGTCCTTAATTGGGAAAATGTCATTTTATGATTAGAGAAGGAATAGTGTTAGGACATTTAGTGTCTGAAATAGGAATAGAGGTAGATAAGGCAAAAATTGAAGTAATTGAACAACTACCTCCACCTGTTAACATAAAAAGAATCTGAAGTTTTCTTGGTCATTGTGGCTTTTATCGCAGATTTATAAAAGATTTCTCACATATTGCTAGACCACTGACTAACTTGCTAGCTAAGGATGTTCCTTTTGAATTTGATGATGCATGTTTAAAATCTTTTAATATTCCTAAAGAAGAACTTACATCAGCACCAATCATTCAACCCCCTGATTGTTCTTTACCTTTTGAAATTATGTGTGATGCTAGTAATTATGCTATAGGGGCAGTATTAGGACAAACAAAAGATAAGAAGCAATATGCAATTGCTTATGCTAGTAAAACTAAGACAGGAGCACAATTAATTTATGCAACAACTGAAAAAGAACTCCTGCCTATTGTTTTTGCTATTGATAAATTTAGATCTTAGTAGGAGCAAAAGTAATTGTTTATTCTGATCATGCTGCTTTAAAATATTTGCTCACTAAGAAAGATGCTAAACCTCATTTGATAAGATGGATTTTTACTCCAAGAATTTGACTTAGAAATTAAAGATAGAAGAGGAATAGAAAATCCAGTTGCTGATCACTTGTGTAGAATATACTTTGAGAAACCTCAGGAATTGTCTATTAATGACTCATTAAGAGATGACATGTTGTTTAAGGTGACCAAGTTAGACCCTTGGTACGCGAATATTGTCAACTTTATGGTTACAGGTTATGTACCACCAGGGGAAATAAAAAGAAGATTATTTATGAAAGTCATCTCCACATATGGGATCCGCCATACCTCTTCAGAATTTGTTCAGATGCAATGCATCACCATATGGAGGTCATTATGGAGCATTCCGCACTCATGCTAAAATCTGGCAAAGTGGGTTCTTTTGGCCAACTATGTATGAAGACACCAAAGATTTTGTCCGGAGACGCGGATCATGTCGGAGGCACGGAAATATCAATGCAAGAGATGCTATGCCACTCACCAACAATCTCCAGATCGAGCTCTTTGATGTCTGGGGAATTGATTACATGGGACCATTTGTGAAATCAAGAAATTGTGAATACATTCTGGTGGCAGTTGACAATGTATCCAAGTGGGTAGAAGCAATGCCATGCATGAATGCTGATTCTAAACATTCAAAGAAGATGTTCGAAGAGATTATATTTCCAAGGTTTGGAACACCAAGGATGGTCATTAGTGACGGAGGAACACACTTCACTGATAAGAAGTTTCACCGATACTTGCAAGCTCATGGATCCGTCACAATGTAGCTACTCCATACCATCCTCAGACAAGTGGCCAGGCAGAAACATCAAACAAACAAATCAAAAATATTCTACAGAAAACAGTAAATGAGATTGGTACTCATGGAAGGACCGATTACCCGAAGCACTTTAGGCATATCGGACCGCATACAAGACACCTTTGGGCATGTCACCTTACCAGCTAGTATATGGAAAGACCTGTCATTTACCAGTGGAGTTAGAGCATAAAGCTCACTGGGCTATTAAGAGATGGAACATGAACTTTGAAGCCGCTGGAGAAAAGAGAAAAATGCAATTATCAGAATTAGAAGAATGGAGAGAAAAGGCTTATCACAATTCAAAGATCTATAAAGAAAGAACAAAAAGATGACATGACAAGAGGATCAGGAAGAAAGAGTTTGCACCAGGAGATAAGGTATTACTTTTTAATTCTAGGTTTAAATTATTCGGGCTTGCAAAACTACGAAGCAAATGAGAAGGACCATTTACGGTCGTGAATGCATCACCACATGGAGCGGTAACTCTACAATTACACGAAGGTACCTTATTCAAAGTAAATGGTCACCGACTCAAATTATTTTTAGAACCATTTAATTCAGAAGTTGTTGATGGGCTAGACTTTGTCCAATTACCCACTTTTTAGTCCCATCGTTATCCGTTACGAAAAATTATCGCGCATCGCAACTAACAGGAAGTAGGAAGAGTCTAGAGGCTTCACGAGCTCGGCCAACCAGGGAAGTCACCTGGTGGGGCCGGCCGGCGCCCTAGTGGGGCCGGGCAGCGCCCCCTGTCCCCTCTTGTCTCGACTCAAGTTCCCTTTTCTTTCTCGATCTTTCCTAAATACAATCCCATAGATTCCCGATGCGTACGGATAATCTTTCGTACGAATCCTTTAGAAACTAGATTTGATCTTATCCTGTCTCCTGAAAACCATATAAATACGTACATATAACACCCTTGAATTTCATCCCATCATCATTGTCTTCTTCTCTTCCAAAGAAACTCTCTACTTTAGATCTATTAGCAATGGCAAGAAAAGCGGTCGTCGGCGCTGAATCCGGCAAGATCCAAGGCAACGGCTCGAAGGCCATCGTCCTCGCACAGCCGAAGCCCCTTGCCATCGTGCCCCCGAAGCACCTCACCGTCGTGCCGCCAAAGCATCTTGCTACGGTGCCCCAGCAGTTCGAGCAAGTCTACTACACGCATGCTCAGCCTGCTCTGCCATCGCCACCTGAGAGACTGCTGTTAGAAGATGGTACCAGTGGAAAGCATATCGCTATTCCCCGAGGCACCCCACTACTTCAACCTAGAGATAATGAGCGACTCCTGTCGGTCAAGACCGACACGAACAAAACGCTGGTATGTGCAAAGTACACCACTGCTCGCCCTGTCATCCAAGGAGTTCGTGCACGTCCAGGCCAAGTCCGCTACACCGAGTTCATACCACCTCCGCCCAAGAGACAGCGGGCTACATCTGCATCAGCACTAGAGAAAGTCTCTAGACAGCCCCAGCTCTCTCTACGCATCCTTAATGAGAAGATGGAAGCTCTCTCTAACACCGTTAGGGGTATAGAGGGGAATGAAGACTTAAGGAGCAAGATTATGAGCGACATGACTAAGCAGATAGAAGTCAATGTCAAATTAATTCGCAGTCTCAAGCGCGAAAAAGATCAGCTGAAAGAAGAGATTGGTGATCTTAAGGAAGAAATTAAGAATCTCGCAAAGAAAGGGCGGCCTTAAGTTGCCCTAGTTATCTATGTAATAAGGCACAAGTGTGTTAGGTTTGATTATATTATCAAGTGTGCTAGGTTTGATTTACAATATTAAGTATGTTAGGTAAGCCCATGGAGCTAGGGCAGTCGTTAGCTCAGTCAGTTATCAGAGTTATCTAGTATTATTAATGAATAAGTATGCAGGAAAATAACTGTGGGGGAGACATATCGCGACTATGGAAACCAATTCGCTCGGGAAAATCACGTAATTTGGAAGATAATCGAACCACGACCTCGCACACCGAAGTGGACCTTGTGGGGCCATAGAGGTGCGCCGCCCGGCGCCCTACCTGGGCCGGCCGGCCCCCTCTGCATCCTCCGCATCCCCTTCTCGGTCATGGTCAGGTTTGATTATCAAACAATTTAATTGCATATGTTTCGATTTTCGTTTCGATCTGAATTAAAAATTCACATGCTAAATTAATTTTAAAAGAGAAGAGGAGATTGTTTAATTTATAGCTTAAGAAAAAATTATATAACACTTTTCTAGGAATCATGTTACTATTGGAAACTATTTATAGGGACCCCATGATTACTTAAGTCATTGTGAAACATGATATAGTTGAATAATGAGAACTCAATCCCTGATGTTTTATCTTTGGAGATTTTATTTCGAAAATTTAAATGACCTCTCCTTTGTGGTAAAAATATTGTCCTACCAGAGCCATATATAGGATAGAAACCTGCTACATATAATCCTTGTCTTTGTATTGAGTTTGGTCAACCTTTGTAACCCTTTGAAGAAATTTGTCATATTTTCGAATCAAGTGCCAATTCTACATAAGCATTACTCTAATCCGGAGTAATAGTGAGTCATTCTATTGAAATTTTTTCTCTCCTACACTGGGAGAAAACACCAAAAATAATTATATAGCATAGTTACCAAATAATTGCTCCATGTTTTGTTAAAGTCTCTCAACTACTAAATTCAAAAGAGGTATGAGCTATGCAAAACAATAAGGGAGTATAAAAAATGGACAAGTGTCCGAAGAAATAAAAACAATGAGTACTTAGATGCTCGCCTCCCTTGAAAAAAAGAGAAGAGAAAGAGATAGCTCATACTCTCTGAACAAATTGTATAAAAGAGAGACTTATTTTCTCAAGGAGCAAGGTAGAATTAGCCATATTCCACCAAATAAAGCTTGATTTGATTATATGCCTCATTTCTCTGTGGATTCATCGTTTGACTTTACAACAAATACAATGCAAGTATGTTTTCACATTTTACCTACCTGAGATCCACATAAGCTTTTTAGAAGTAGGATAAAGAAGGCAATTTTATTTATGCCTTGGTAAGGATACAAAAATACCAGATATATATATATCAGTGATTCGAGAGTACTACAAAAGGAGAAGGTAAAACTAAGTTTATTTGCAAAATTATATACCCTCCAATTGACTTAACTAAAGGAAGAGAATGATCTGTTTTCAAGCTATTCTGTTCTTCAACTACTCAAAGATTCATGGTAGACACTTTGAATTCCATAGTACATGCATTACTAGACTAGTTTTATATAATGTACTCTCAAGTTATGTTTTAAATGCTCCATTCTCTAAGAATCTTACATCTTAAAACCAACCTTTTTCTCGGGACGAGCAAAAGCCTAAGTGTGGCGGTAATTGTTAACACCTGTTATCATCCAAATTTTATTATCAATTATCCCTGCATTAAACATGAATATCCAGTAGAATAGGGTTATTACTGACAGATTCCACGAGTTTTGGTGAATTGTCTATTTCCAAGGGGATTTTCCAGAAAAGCTTAAAAGAAGGATTAAAGAGCATAATTACCACGAAACTTAACCGCCAAGGAAACATCGTCACGAGAACACTAGAAGCACCTGGAACACACCCGAAGCACCGGAGCCTGAAACCCCATAGGGTGGGGCCGGCCGGCGCCCCCTAGGGTTTTCCCCGCGCCGCCTTTTGGAGTCTTCTACCGCCGCCTATTAGAAGTCATCTGAGCCCTTGTTTCAAGTCGGTTTGATCCTACGGCATACATGCATTCCCCCGGCCTATAAATAGAGAGCCATACCCCCCTGGAGGAGAGCCAGATCAAGAGATGAAGACCTTGAAGCATTAGATAGATATCCACTAGATCTAGGCTAGCAATCAAGAGAGAGATTAGAGAGATAGAGTAGATGAGTAGAGATTCGGAGGAGTCTCGGCCTGTCGGAGCCTCATCGTAGCTGTGTTCGTCTGGATTCAGCTCCCTCGCCAGGAGTTGCGTTCTGAGGTACTTTTGTATTCAACATCCTGATTCAATTAAGCATTTGTTCTTATTCATTCTTAAGTTTACAACTCTATTTGAGTGCTTTGATCTTGGTAGCTCCTTGGTTGAAGTAGTAGTTTGTAGTGTAGACGTGGTGTCTGGGCTATAATTACTTGTGAATGTCCCCTGATTGGCCGGATAGTGGTAGATCGCGTAGGTGACAGCTGCGTTGAGTCCTCTGTAGTCCACTTCCCGTTGATAGGATCAATAGGTGTATAAGTATCTGGTAGGAGGGAACTCTAATTTCGCCTCTTATTCATGTCACTGCCCGATTAGAGCAATATTATTCAAAGTTTACCGGTTGTCGGATCTAGATAATCATTTGTTATCTCCTCATTCTTGATATTCTCTGGATTGATTGTGTTATCGGGTTAAGAGCCAATAGACTTAGTCAGTATCACCTACTGTTCCTTTGGGTTCGATATTAAAACCGGGATTGTCTGGTGAACTGCTACATCGGGTTGTTTTATCTGTGCGCTTGCGGATACCTTGATAATAATAATATTTAATAGAGTGCAGTTAATTTATACCAACACTTGCGGGGTGGTGATACGAACGCCAGGGGCATTCGGCTAGGTGGTGTTTTGTTGGTTGGAGGTGTGGGAGGTAGCAGCAGTGCGAACAACTACCTGCTGCTGTGGGTAAGGTGGACGAGACTGGTGAGTGGGGTGGTAAATGAGTTTCTGACGCTTTTGACCGCCAGAAGACCCAGCTTTCTTTTTCTTCTTCTCCTCTCGGTGTTTACGGTCACTCTCTTCATAGGCAATGGCTATGTTAACAGCTTCATAGTAGGTGCAGTGGAGGTTGTTGGACAAGCTGCGCTGAATCTTGTAATTCAGACCCCTGATGAAACAGTCCTTTCTTTTCTAGTCAGTGTTGGTGTGCTCAGGTGCGTACTGCGCCAGATGATTGAACTGCCCAACATACTGCATGGCGTTAGAGTCTCTTTGCTGCAAAGCCAGAAACTGATCAAGCTTCATCTTCATAACACCGGCTGGGATGTAGTGGGCATGGAAAGCTTCACGGAATTCAGCCCAAGTCATTTGGTGTCCATCGGGCTGAGCTGCCAGGAGATTTGCATACCAAGCACTGGCAGGACCCCGCAGTTGTTGTGCTGCGAACAGAGGCTTCTGTGTCTCCGTGCAGTGAATCAGACTGAACTTTTGCTCCATGGTGTGGAGCCAATCATCAGCTTCCAATGGCTCATCGGCCTTGGTGAACACAGGTGGACGGGTATCTGTGAAATCTACATATGTTGTCTCATCATCGTCGCGACGGCCACGACGCCCTCCACGATTGTCCCTGTTTTGCGCCATTGCATTGGCGGCATTGGCCAAAACGGCAATAGCATCGGCTAGAGTCAGTGGGATAGGCGGTGGATTGGGAGCGTTTCCATCCTCGGAAGTACCAGTTGATCGGGTATGGACAGGCATCTGTTTAATTGCAAACCAAATTTAGAACTAACATTACTTAACGAAACATAGTAGCGATTCAAACTCAAACATTACAAGACTTAAACGATACTTAAAAGAACACGACTAAGACTTAACAAAGTTCCCAAACCCAAACTAAGGTTCTTGGCACTTAACATTACAACACAAAGGGTAAAGATAGGCTGACACTCCCAGTCCTAAGAGTAGTCTAGTCGTCGTCGATGACGATCACCTCCTCCTCGTCATCATCCTCCATGACCACATCCTCCATGGGATCATCTGCCTCCTCGAAGCCATCCTCGGTTGCCTCCTCATCATACTCCTCCTCCTCAGGCCCCACAACCACACAATCCTCAGGATCTTCCTCACGAGGAACAAGGATAGGGTTGAGCTCATTGTTGAGAAAATGGACCTCCTCATGCAGAGCATCGTTGTAACCCACGAGGTGCTCCGCATAGTTCTCATACCAATGGCCCCTTGCACGGGCCACATCCTCACGCTCCAAGGCCTCATCTCTCTCCTGAGTCAGACGGTCAACCTCATGGCGCAGCTCGTTGTTCAACCTCACGTCCCTGTAGTGGTTAACACAAGCCACTCTGAAGTCCTCCTACATGTGCTTCACTTCCCTCTTAAGCTCCTTAATCTCTGCTTTTAGCTCCTTGCGACTGCGGCGGGGACGGCGGCTACCGGAAGCCTCCTCTCCGTCACATGGCGCTAGCTGATGGCGCGGCACTCCCCTGGGACCCGTCATCTTGCGAGCAGTGAGCTTGCAGCGTGCCAGCTAGAAGGTAAGTATGGATAAGCAAAGATATAACAGGCTACCAAGAGTAGGTTTGGTAAATCCTAACCCATATACCCAACTTTTAAGGAGGAAGTATTAACATAATGCTTTAACATGATGCATGAATCGTACTTACGAATTTTAAATTAAGGCAAGATAAATAAATGCATAAATAAATTTAACATAGGGCTAGTAATAAAGTTGTTCCACATACTACCATAACTATTTTACGGAATAAGATAAGAATAAACAATTTGGACCAAAATAGCAAGTTTAGATTTTTTTTATGATCCAAAATATTTTGAAGTTTTGCAAAGTAATACCGTAATGATTTAGCAATGAAACTCTCTGATACCAGCTGTAACAGAACCACCTAAATCACATAGCCCACAGGCAGCTGTCATTGTCACTAATGACTTCTGACAGCCGGGCCTGTGTCCCGGATGATCTAGGAGGATCTGCCGGGTTACATCAGCACCCGCTTCTCCGACAGGATCCCATTGCGAAGCCATTACAGGATTACAACATTTCATAATAAGAGTAAAAGTGCGGAAGATTTAAATAGTACTTAGATTACAAACCGGTTGTTCAAATAGAATTCAAATGCAGTTATTACAGACCATAGTTCAAATAGTAGCAGTAGCAGTAGACAACAACATAATATGATAGGTAATAACACGAACCCTGCCCACGGGTTCACTTCACTCTTTCTCGCTATCCTGGATGATGGTCACACAGCACGGGGCAAGACAGACCTCCTGCAGCTGACTACCTGCAACGGGGTTAACAAACCCTGAGTACTGGGGTACTCCGCAAGACTTACCCAACTAAGAAAAAGAATGAGACTCAGGAATGCAGGCTGAGGGGAAATCAAGGTAAGGCTTTAGTAAGAGTCAAAGTATTTTGCGGAAAAAGCATTACTAATCCTGTTTTCAATATTTTACTCAACATTGATAATAATAAATATCAATTGTTCACTATTCTTTCGCATATGTCCTTAAAGTCCAATTCATTTTCAAAACATCCTAGTTTCGAACCACTCTTCGCTGAATGGTTGGAGGATCAAGTCTCCATAACCGAGGAGCAACGACGATTCGAATCGATTAGTACCCAGCTGGGGATCCCTAACCACACTACATATGTAGCACCTAAGCTTGCATATACCAACCCCGTCTACCACGGCTTTTCTATCCCTGAACCAGTCCTGCGCCACCCGAGAGCACAGTACTCCCCTACTATCCAGGCACGCCGGCCACGAGGGTACACGCTACTCTCGCCATCTCTCCACTCCCAGTGCGGGGTCGTCGGTTCAAGCAATAGAGCGACCGGAGATAGGGCTTCCCGGAGTATGTGGATAGTTGCAAAAGTCCCGATCCAACAGGCCTACAACGAATAGTCCCTACTTTCTTTTCCGGCGGCGACAGTGCATTGGGACTCTAACCCAAGTACAAATGTCCCATCGGAATTTCAAACCACTTTTCCGTCGGTGACAATATGTTGGGACTCTAATCCAAGCTACGATCACCGAGCAGAAAATCCCTTTCTCTTCGACGACAGTGTACTGATCAGGTGCACAACCGCCGAACGAGAATAATACCAATCCCCTTTTCATGATTTAATCAATAACATATATCACATAGTTTAAAATAGCATTTTGTGCAAATCTTAAATCATTTAAGCGGGGCTAAGCATTTTTCAATACTTTATTTAAACCAGGTTATCGGGGTAATAAGTGGTCAAGGAATGGTAATGCATCAAAATGTTATCACTCAACTCCTATTAACCTAATACAGTAGATTAACTCAAGTGATAAAACATTTTAAATACAAGGAAGGACAAATGCACCGGGGCTTGCCTTGGATCGTGTAGAGAGTCGGGTTAGGATTGGTGCCACAGATATCGAAGCCTAGCACAAATTCAGGAGCAGTCTCCTCAGCAGTCGCTTCACTTTTTACCTCTGGATTCTCGGTCACTACACGCATGCAATGATGAATGCTTCAATGCGATGCAACTGGAAATGACAGACAGGATTCGATAATAAATAATACACACATGATCATAACCCTACCTCAAGCTAACCATGATTATTCTAATCCATCCTGCCCTAGGTCATAAGGGTGATTGACCCAGACCACAATCAATCAAAAATCACACAATATCCTATTTATCTTTATTTCCTATTCCTTTTATTAACCAACTAATCAAACATTTAATTAATAAACAACTAAACTATTTTAATTTGAGACCAAACTTCACCAACAGATAGCATTCAGACTACAATAGTACCAAAATAAATTTCATGATTTTTGGAATTACTGAGAATTAATTAAAATTCACCAAAGTTGCTTCTATGAATTAAAATACTGATTTTTAGCTACTACAGAAAATGTCCAAAGCACATATTTAAGATTTTTATTAAATACTACACACTGAGCAGAGCATACACAAATATTTTTAAGATTTTTGGACCAACTAAAATATTCCTACAAAAAGATTAAGACGCAGCACTAATCATCCAAAATATAAATAGAAAAGCTATTGTAATTCTTTGCGAAAATAGAAAACCATATTCAGCCCAAGACGGCCCATCAACAGCAAGCCGGCCTAGCGTGCCCCACGCGGACGCGCGCTCTCTCTCACACACAGGGACACTGACAGCCCGGCCCGGACTGTCAGCTCCCTCTCCCACCTCACGCCGCGCTCCCGCCCGCGCGCGCACGCGGCGGTTCGCCGCGCAGTTCGCCGTCGGCGACCTCGGCAGCGAAACCAACCCGGCCAACGTGTACCCTAGAATCTAATGGACACCCAAGCATGTACAGCTCCTACACTACGCGCCTCCGACGAGCGCCACCTCGCCCATGGCGGCCACGACAGCACGGCGATGCCGTTCTGCCCACAAGAGAGCGGTAGAGAGTAAATGAAAGAGTCGGGGATGGTCAATGGCTCACCGGGACTTGGTTTAGTGAGTTGGTTGGAGTCGTGACAGTGCGGAAAAGCAAGCTCGACGTCGACGGCGGATGCAGCGGCTTGGGCTCAACGGCGACGTCCCGTTCCGACGATTCTAGAGCACAAAAAGGCAAACCAGCGAGTGCATGATAATCACGAGACCACCTAGAGCTTAGGACATGGCACGACGAGTGGAGGCGCTCATCGTGTCGAGCTAGACACGACGAAAGCTCCCGCGGCGGCGTTCCGGCCGGACCCAGAGATGACAACCCCGTCCAGGGGCTTGTAGGGCACAACAGTTGGTGCCGAGGGAACCAAACGACATGCAAGGAAACGGCTCTTGAGAGAGAAAAGATCAAACTTCATTTTGGAAAGTTTTTGATTCGGCGAAGTTTTGATCAAATTAGAGGCGTCGGACTCCACCTAGTATGGGCGTCGGACCAATAGCTAGAGTCCGATGACACGTGGCAGCCCCTGGACATTTCTCAGCATGCCAGGGAGCGTCGGACCCTGGCTGGATGGTCGTCGGACTTTGGCTGGATGGTCGTCGGACCATTGGCTAGAGTTCGACGGTGCCTCTGGGTGTTCAGCGAGCGTCGGACCATCGAGAGAGTGAGCGTCGGACTAATGTTTCTTAGCGTCCGACGCTTTCAGAGGGGTTCCCGCAGCGAAAAAGAGCGTCGGACTTGGTCCGACGGTGTGCATCGGACCATTGATTCGTGTTATAGCCGTTGAGAGGCACTGTGCCAGCTGTTCAAAAGCATCGGACTGAGGAGCGTCGGACCATCAAGTTCGGTCCAACGCCCCTCTGGCACAGGGCTGAGCACAGTGGGACTGTGAGAGTCGGACCGTGGTGAATGGTCCGACGGTCAAGGCTCGGCAGCGTCCGACGGTTCGCAGGAAAGTGAGAAACGGCTAGTTTTGAAGAGGGTGAATATTTATACTCCACCAAAGCCTCCATTCTATCTCTCTTGCCACTTCTAACAGCTGAAGGAACCCTTGTTGATCTTGTGAGAGAGAAAGAGCCCTAGGGAGCATTGAGTGAACTCCATTGCTTGTGAGCTTCTTCCCTAGAGAGATCAAGAGTGACTTGTGTGCATCCATCACCCTCTTTGGCCTTGTTCTTGGTCAACTGAGAGTCTAGGCTTGTTACTCTTGGTGATCGGCATCACCTAGATGGTTTGGTGGCGATCGGTGGCTTGGTGACCGCTTGGAGAGCTTGTGGGCGGCCCAAGTCGAAGTTATGAGCGGTTGTGGGCGATCCACCACGCCGGAGAGGCAAAGGATCAGCCCGTAGAGAGCACTTGGTCATTGCGAAGATCAAGGGGGAGCTACACCCTTGCGTGGGTGCTCCAACGAGGATTAGTGGGGAGTGCCGACTCTCCGATACCTCGGGAAAATCGTATTTATCTTTCTAACCCTTTACATTCCCGGATTTCATTTGTGTTCTCTACTTTCCTAGAGTAGTATACTTGTGATAGGACTTGGCTCTAGGTTGCACAACTTGTTTTAGGAATAGAATTGACACAAGCACTTGTGGGGTGACATTGGGCAAATTGCGATAGGTTGAATTGTGTTTGCGAAAAATTTATTAGTTTCCCAATTCAACCCCCGCTCTTGGGCATTCTTGATCCTTTCAATTGGTATCGGAACCTTGTTCCTCGTTAATTTGGCTTAACCGCCAAGAGAAAGGATGTCCGGTGGTCACGATGGTCCCCCTCCCGTCTTTGACGGTAACGATTTTCCTTATTGGAAGATTCGTATGGAGGCATACCTTGAGGCGGTGGACCTTGATGTTCATAAAGCCACCACACAAGGGTACCCCACTCCCAAACCCGGTGCAACCCTCACACCCGTTGAGGAAGAGCACAAGAAGTGGAATGCTAAGGCTCGAAACATCATCTTTAGAGGCCTTAACAAAGAGGTGTTCAACCGTGTGAGGAACCACAAAAACACCCATGCACTATGGTCGGAAATTTGTGCGCTCCATGAGGGAACTAAGAATGAGCGAGAGGAACGATATTATCTTATCATTGATAAGCTCAATTCTTTCAAAATGCTCTCTAATGAAAGTGCTAATGACATGTATTCTCGCTTGAATATCATTGTAGAGGAAGTAAATGGCCTTGGACTCACTCAAATCTCACCGGCCGAGGTTGCAAGGAGAATCCTCATTGCTCTTCCAATTGAGAAGTATGGTCACATTATAACCGTACTTCATCAAACGGATCTCTCCAATGCAACCCCTACTCAAATATTGGGGAAGATCAATGCTCATGAGATGTACATGAAGATCACTCCTCAAGATGGATCATCATCTAAGAAAGAAGAGAAGAAAAACTTGGCACTCAAGGCCGACAAGAAAGGCAAAGCTCAAGTCAAGTACACTTCGCTTGACTCCACAAGTGAAGATGATGATGAAGATGTGGAGATTGCTCTCATGGTGAGGAAGACAACCAAGATGCTCAAGAAGCTCAACAATAAGGGAATCAAGTTTGATTCCAACAAGAAGAAGTTCTTCACTAGTAGTAAGAGAAAGCCCATCTCTGAGATGGATTGCGACAATTGTGGAGAGCTTGGGCATCTTGCTCATCAATGCCCAAAGCCTAAGAAAGACAAGTTTAAGAACAAGAACAAGGGCAAAAGGCAAGACTCTAGTGATGAGAGTGATGATAAGAAGAAGAAGGCCAAGCCATTCAAGAAGAAAGAATTCAAGAAGAAGCAATTTCACAAAAGTAAGAAGAGTGGTA
Source organism: Eremochloa ophiuroides (assembly GCA_038502445.1). Taxonomy (NCBI): domain Eukaryota; kingdom Viridiplantae; phylum Streptophyta; class Magnoliopsida; order Poales; family Poaceae; genus Eremochloa; species Eremochloa ophiuroides. The sequence continues at coordinate 21,813,536 of JAHLJS010000008.1, forward strand.
AGGCTTACATTGTTGGTGATTGGCTCACCGACATTGAATCTACTAGTGGCTCCTCCGGTGAAGAAAGTGATGATGAAAAGGAGAAGGTGGCCGCTCTTGTGATTGGGACTTCACTTCCTCCACCGCCATCACCGCCCTCATCTCCAACACACCTTTGCCTTATGGCTAAGGACAAGAAGGTACAAAGTGATGATGAGAGTAGTGATAGTGACAATAAATACGATTCACCCACTTATGATGAACTTGCTAGCTTGCTTAATGACTATACCAAAGTTATAAGAAAGCTAACAAGAAAAAATAAAAATCTAAAACTTGAGAATGGCAACCTCTTAGCTCAAAATGAACAATTCACTACAGCTAGTAATGAGCTAAGAGTTAAAAAATCAAAATGTGTCATCCAAGCTCAAGGAGCTCAAAGCTAACATAAAAGAGCTCAAAGAAAAACATGATAAACTTGAGAGGATACACATTGAGCTCACCACTAGCTACAACAAGCTAAAAGAGGACTACACTCAAGTGAAAGTGAATCATGACAACCTTGCAATGGCTTATGACTTACTTTCCAATGAACCACATGATGCTCCTAATCTTATTGTTAAGTGTGACATAGCTACATCATGTGATAACTTGATTGATGAGATCATTGAGCAAGGTGCTAGTAGCAAAGGCAAGGAAGTGGTGGTGGCTGATTGACATGATGACAATTTGAAGCTCAAGATTGAAAATGAGAACTTGAGGAAAGAGCTTGAGAAGCAATCAACCACCAACACCATTCTCATTGAAACGGTGCAACAAGATGATGAAGTTGAGGTGCTTAGAAAAGAAAACAAGATCCTCAAGAATGAGAAGTGTCACCTTGCAAGCTTATTGGAACAAGAAGTTGAAGCAAGAAAAGAGTCATCTCACCGTAGGCTTGCAAAAATTCACAAGAGGCCAATATCTCCAAAGTGATCTCCTCATGAACACCGTGATGAAGTTTGATAGAAGTGGGATTGGCTACATGGGTGAGAAGGTGCAAAACATTAGAGTTCAAAATCGTCTCAACAAAGCAAAGAACAAGCCCAAGCCCAAGTCTAAGAGATGCTTTGAATGTGGACAAGAAGGTCACTTTGCTCATGAGTGCAAGACACCGCCACCACAATCTTTGCCCAAGCATACTAGGCCCTTTGCCTTTGATGCTCATTACATGCTAAGGAAAGATTCTATGGGCAAAGTGAAAGTCATGTTGCTAGGACCCCCTAACAAGAATAGGCCTAGGCAACTATGGGTGGTAAAAGCTTTGGTTGAGAAAGTCCGGAGCCCTTCTCAAGTATGGGTTCCTAAACATCAAGCTTGATTTGTTGTGTGCGGGTGAACTACAAGACCGGTGGCTCTCACTGGGTAATTGATAGTGGATGTACTCAACATATGACCAGTGATGCTCGTATGTTCACCTCTCTTGAAGAGAATGTAAAAGACCAAGGAAAGATAACATTTGGTGATAATTCCAGGAGCAAGGTGCAAGGGCTTGGCAAAGTGGCTATATCTAATGATCATTCCATATCAAATGTGCTTCTAGTTGCTTCTTTGAGCTTCAACTTGCTATCCGTTGGTCAATTGTGTGATCTTGGCTTCCAATGCCTTTTCACAAGTTAAGAAGTGGTTGTTTCCAAGAAAGATGATAATGAAGTGATATTCAAGGGCTTTCCGTACAATCATCTCTATCTAGTGGACTTCAACTCGGAAGATGCAAATTTGAAGACTTGTCTATTCACCAAACAATTTCTTGGGTGGCTTTGGCATAGAAGGCTTGCACATGTTGGGATGAGCACACTCAAGAAGCTATTGAAGAAGGAGATGGTGAGAGGATTGAAAGATGTTGTATTTGAAAAGGGCAAATTGTGTAGTGCTTGCCAAGCCGGGAAGCAAGTGGCAAATACACATCCATCCAAGGCATTTGTATCAACTTCAAGACCATTAGAGCTACTTCACATGGACTTATTTGGCCCAACAACTTATACAAGCATTGGTGGCAAGCTCTATTGCTTAGTGATTGTTGATGACTTTTCAAGATATACTTGGGTGTTCTTCCTTCATGACAAGACCGAAGTTGCCCAATCTTTCAAGAAGTTTGCCAAGAGAGCACAAAATGAATTTGAAGTGAAGATCAAGAAGATTAGAACTGACAATAGGAAAGAGTTTGACAACACAAACATTGAAGTATATTGTGATGAAGTTGGGATCAAGCATGAAGTCTCATCCACCTATACCCCTCAACAAAATAGTGTAGTTGAAAGGAAGAACCGGACTTTGATCACCCTTGCAAGGACTATGCTTGATGAGTACAACACACCGGAGAGGTTTTGGGCGGAGGCAATCAACACCGCATGCTATGCATCCAACCGCCTATTCCCTCACCGGTTGCTAAAGAAGACCCCCCTATGAGCTACTCATTGGCAAGAAGCCGGACATCTCCTACTTCCGGGTGTTTGGTTGCAAATGCTACATCTACAAGAAGCGACAACATCTAGGGAAGTTTCAAAGACGTTGTGATATTGGTTTTCTTGTTGGTTACTCATTGAAGTCCAAAGCATATAGAGTATTCAACAATGCCACCGGCCTTGTTGAAGAAACATATGATGTGGAATTTGATGAATCTAACGGCTCTCAAGGAGAGCATGAAAATCTTGATGATGTAAGTGATGAACCACTAAGGAAGGCTGTGAAGAACATGCCAACCGGAGACATCATGCCTAAAGATGATGATGAAGATGATAGTGATGATGTGCAAGTGATCAATCAACCATCGTCATCAAATATGCCTCAAGATGATGAAGATAAAGATGGGGTGGATCCACATGAAGACACCCATATCACATAAGAAGAAGTTGAGGCACAAGAACAAGATGTTGATGCTCCACAACCTCCTCCTCAAGTGGTTGATAGAAGAACTACTCCACTCCTACAAGAACATCCTCAAGATCTCATAATAGAGAGTCCTTTAAGGGGGGTAATGACTCGCTCACAAAGGCATGCTCAATTCATTGAACATCACTCATTTGTATCTTGCATTGAGCCCACTAGCATAGAAGAAGCTCTTCAAGATCTGGATTGGGTGAATGCCATGCATGAAGAACTCAAAAACTTCACCCACAATCAAGTGTGGACACTTGAAAAGAAGCCAAAAGGAGCAAGAGTCATAGGCACCAAGTGGGTGTTCCGCAACAAGCAAGACGACAAGGGCAACATTGTAAGAAACAAGGCAAGGCTCATGGCAAAAGGGTCCTCCCATGTTGAAGGCTTGGATTTTGGGGAGACTTTTGCCCCGGTTGCAAGATTTGAGGCCATCCGTATCCTACTTGCATATGCATCTAATCACAATCTAAAACTCTTTCAAATGGATGTGAAAAGTGCATTTTTAAATGGCTTCATAAATGAACTTGTCTATGTTTCGCAGCCACTGGGTTTTGAAGACCCTGGGTATCCAAACTATGTTTATAGGTTGTCCAAGGTGCTATATGGCTTGTAGCAAGCCCCACGGGCTTGGTATGAGTGCCTCCGCGACTTCCTCATTAACAAGGGTTTCAAAATTGGCTTGGTTGATACCACACTATTCACCAAGAAGCACAAAGGGCATATCTTCATTTGTTAAGTTTATGTTGATGATATTATCTTTGGTTCGACTAATGAAGATTTTTGCAAGGAATTTGGTGATATGATGTCCAAGGAGTTTGAGATGTCCATGATTGATGAGCTCACATTCTTCCTCGGCTTTCAAGTCAAGCAAATGAGGGAGGGGACGTTCGTGTCGCAAGAGAAGTACACGAAGGATCTCCTCAAGCGCTTCAAGATGGAAGAATGCAAGCCCATCAAGACCCCCATGCCTACCAATGGACATCTCAACCCTGATGAGGGAGGTAAATCGGTTGACCAAACTCTCTATCGTTCTATGATCGGTAGTTTGTTGTACTTGACCGCATCTAGGCCCGACATCATGTTTAGTGTGTGTATGTGTACGCGCTTTCAAGCTTACCCTAAGGAACCTCACTTAGTTGTGGTAAAAAGAATCCTTAGGTACATAAAGCACACCCCAAGCATTGGCCTTTGGTATCCCAAAGGAGCTAACTTCACTTTTGTCAGCTATTCCGATTCGGATTATGCCGGTTGCAAGATTGACCAGAAAAGCACATCCGGAGGGTGCCATTTGCTTGGAAGATCACTAGTTTCTTGGTCCTCCAAGAAACAAAGTAGTGTTGCCTTGTCAACAACCGAAGCAAAATACATTGCCGCGGGTGCTTGTTGTGCATAAATTCTTTACATGAAACAAACCCTACTTGATTATGGAATCAACTTAAAAAGGGTGCCTTTGTTATGTGACAACGAGAGTGCGGTAAAACTTGCCAACAACCCGGTTCAACACTCTCGCACAAAGCACATTGACATCCGTCATCACTTCCTTAGAGATCACGTTGCCAAGGGTGACATTTCCTTTGAGGGACTGAGAACGGATGATAACTTAGCGGACATTTTCACTAAACTATTGGATGAGGCACGCTTTTGTACTCTAAGGAATGAACTTAATTGCCTTGATCTAAGCAACTTCACTAAAAGATGATCTTGTGTTGTCATGTGCATTGCATTGTAACATAAAACATGTCTAACATTGAAATGCACGTAGGGCTTGTCTAACTCGGTTAAGATAACCGCCCAAAAGCGTGTGAAGAAGCTTACCCGAGGACAAACTTGACAAGCAACTAGTTTAATTTATGTGAATTTATATTGCATATTGCATGGCTGTTGTTTTGTCGTTTCGTTCTTGGATTTCATTGCCTATTTTCATAAAACTCACATATGCCTAAAGCAAAATATTTAAAAAAATTGAGGGTTTGAGAGAGGACATCTCATACTAGTTCCAACTGGTGTTTATTTGATTCTTATTGGGGTTGGAACTTAGTTGGGAAAAATCGGCACGAAGAAATTTGGAAGAAAACAGGTTTTAGGGCGTCGGACCGAGGCGTCGGACGCTGGTTTTCCCAGCGTCGGACCAATTGCCTCAGTCCGATGGTCCCTGATCGTGTTGAAGGAGGCGTTGGACGCAGCGTCGGACCGAGATTTTTTGGGCGTCGGACTATTGAAAAAGGGAGTTCACGCCGCATCGCGCCGCGTTCACGCCGCGTTCACGGCGTCGGACCGAAGATTTTAGTCTGACGAGGAGCATCGGACTAAGTCCGACGGGCACTGGATCTTACTGGAAGCGTTGGACCCTGCAGAGCATTGGTCCGACGCCTGCAACAGTAACCGTCCAACGGTCGGTTTGAAGGCGCGATTCAGTTCAAATTCTCTCTCTGTCGCGTGGGGCCCGTCTGTGCGTCTTCTTCTTCGTCGCGAGCCGTAAGCCGCTCTGCCGCCCGTATGCACCCAAACCCTAGCTCACCGCCGCCGCTCCACGCCCTAGCCCTCACCGGCGACCTCGCCGACGGCCGCCGTTTCTTCCCCGCGCATGCGCGACCTCCTCCTGCGCATGCCCACGAGCTGCTGCAGAGCAGCGCCGCCGCCGTGTCAAGCGCCGCCACCGTGATTTTCTGCACCGGCAGAGGTGCTCACCCTCCACGAGTACACCCCATCTCCTCGTCTGCGCCAGCATCTCCCACAGAGTGGTGGTGAGATTCGTTTTTTTCTTGTTTTAAATCCCTCTACTCATCACCTCGCACTTAAACTGTTCGATGAAATGCCCTAACCAGCATTCCTCGCGTTCCTCGCAGTTCTATTGAAGCTTGGCTCTACTCTCGGCCTTCTAGGGTTTGTGGAGGTGATTTTCACCTTGTGGTAATCCTCTTTTGCCTCCACACCTTAATTACCTCCCTAATCATTGTATATCCATGTCAGTTGCTCTAGTCATTGACTTGTGCCATATATCATGCAGTGATCTAGTTTTGTCCCTTGTGTGGTGCCTCGTGTCGACAGAGATTCTCACCTCTTTGCGGGTCTTCCCTCATGTTGCTTTGCTTCTCCTCTGTTATCCCATAAGCTTGCTTCTATAGGCTCTCTCATCTCTAGCTTATATATGCTTATGTATACCTTATCCATCTCTCTATTGCAGCTGTCGTGGTCAGACTGTTTGGCAGTGGGTCAGTGAATCTGGGGCCAAGCCCACGGATACGGAACGAGGCCAAGGCTCTGAGTTTCAGCGGCAGTTGTCAGTTTCTGAGAGACAGTGACAGTTGGCAGAGATGGTTCGGTGCAAGCATGTCAGCCGCAGTGAGGGAGGCACAGGTGGAGACGAGAGGCCTCCTCCTCGTCCACCTTTGGACAAGGGGAGGGCCCCTCTTGTCGAGAGCAGCAAGAAAAGGAAGAGACTTACAGCTGAGCAGAGGCAGGCTATCAGGATAGCACAGGCTGCAGAGGAGGCAAAGCGTGGCAGAGGTATACATATTGGAGGTATCTCTGTCAGCTTGTCAGGCAGGGATGAGTCCGAGGAGCAGCCACAGCCTCAGAGACAGCCGGAGACTGAGTCAGCATACCCAGAGGTAGAGCCGAGGCAGCCAAAGCAGCAGGAGGCAGCTACTCAAGGGGAGCAGGCCCAGGCTCCACCTCTTCGTCGATCGGGCCGCACTCAACATTCAGTGCCACCCCAGCCCACTGGTCAGAGGCGCGGAGACCGAGTCCCCAAGGCGCCTGCTCCCTCCGAGCCTCAGCCGGAGCCTGAGCCAGACGTTCACTTGGACCTGCGGAGGATCTCTACAGCCGAGTCAGAGAGCTCCGGCTAACGTCGCTTGCCTGTTGGTTTCCGGATTAGAGAGATCCCAGAGCTTCTGAGGGCTGGTACACTACTCTTCACGAGGACTTCTTCACCGCCCTCATGGCCACAGGAGTTGGATTGCGATAGCACAGGGTATGTCCCCTAGAGGACATAGTCCAGACAGTAGGAGAGGAGATCAGGCCATACTTGACTTACCTGCCTGGACTAGCAGAGCTTCTTGGCCGTTCAGGCCGGTACGTGGAGTCGTGGGTGAGAGAGTTCTATGCTTCACTATGGATAGACCCCGACCACGAATACCTGCAGTACACCTTCGGCGGAGAGCCATACCGGCTCTACACGAAGGCTCTGCGAGAGCTGCTTGGAGTGCCAGAGTCAGCTACCAGGTTGCATAGTATTTGCTATGCCACGACAGACCCGCCGAGGAGGGCTCACGGAGGACTGGCACCTGGTACAGCTCACATAGCAACGTGCTTTCGACCGCCGTTCGGAGACGGCTCCCGTAAGACACCTTCGGAGCTTCGTCTCGTCATTCGTCTCTTGAACGACGTGATGAGACGTACACTTTTACCGCGGGAGGGGTACAAGGAGGGTCTTACTCACTAACAGCTGTGGCTCCTTGGTGCCCTAGTCCAGCAGTCCGAGTTTGACGTTGCAGACTTGATCATGAGTGAGATGGAGGACACATAGCAGAAGGCATCCGGTCTCGGTGTCAGCTCCCCTACGCTCACTGGATCTCACACATCCTTGAGCGGAGGTTGCACCGAATTTGGATAGGTATCTCCCGTGAGCTGCGCCAGACTGAGACAGAGTTTTCAGTCTATAGGATGACCTCTCTGATTGATGGACGCCGTGGCAGCAGAGCCCTACACAGAGTTCAGCGCCGTCAGACTTTAGGGGCAGATATGGCAGAGGTACAGCAGCAGGACGAGGCTGTGAGGCACGTTGCCCATAGCGAGCTTGAGCAGTTACTTGCAGACGACGACCCCGTCGACACCTCCTCGTCCAGCTCTGACAGGGACTACCGGCCCATCCCTTCACGTCCACGAGCTCACGACTCGGAGACCGGTGGGTCCAGCTCCGCTCCACAGACCTCACAGACAGACCCTGTACTACTTGCCATTCCTCAGAGCTTACAGCAGACACAACAGAGACAGGCAGAGGAGCAGGCCCGGTTTGCCAGGGAGCAGGCTGCAGCTCTCACCCAGATTCAGCTCCGGCAGGATCAGTTCCAGCAGCAAATGCTCCAGATGCAGCTCCAGAGCCAGCAGATACAGCTACAGACCTTTGGGTTCATGGAGCACATCATCAGACACACCGGAGCCCCCCCGTACCTAGCCACTGCTCCTCCAGTCCAGCAGGTTGGACCGGCAGCCACTGCAGCCCAGGTGACTCCAGCGATACAGTCCGGTGGACTTCAGAGTCAGGGCACAGCTTCTCTACAGAGTCAGTTCGTCACGCCGACTCAGCAGACTCAGCAGTGGTTTGCCACGCCAGGCACTCAGGGGTTCACTCCGATCCACACTGGTTTCACACCTGACCTAGGTGGCCCCTCGGTGTCCAGGAGCTTGGGTGCTACCTTCAGCGAGATCACAGGCTTGCCCACACCTCCTGAGTTCCGACAGCTTGTTACCACCTCCACAGCTCCACCTGCCACTGGGACTACAGAGACACTACCGTCTTCAGTCGCCTCCTCAGAGCCTCTCCCGACTTCAGCAGGGACTGCGACTGTAGTAGTCACAGCAGCAGCTACAGAGACAGCTGAGCAGACCCGGACCGCTTCACTTTCACGTGCTCAGACAGAGGGTCAGGCAGCTCAGAGCTCAGAGTCAGAGGGCGACCCGACTCAGTTTGTGATTCTTCCTCACTCCTCCGACCGCGATGCTGCAGTTTCTTCTCCTCCTCCTACTAAGTCTTAGGTCTTTGGTGCTTGATGCCAAAGGGGGAGAGAGCATAGATTTAGGGGGAGCGTGTGAGAGGGTTTTTGGCTCTTTTTGATGTGATATTCATGCATCATGTTTAAGTTTATTTTCATGCTTGAGACTTGGTTGTGACATGTGTTCGAGCTTCATGTTATTTATATCATGTCACTTGATTCTCTTTTGGTTATGCTCATTGTCTTTGCTTCCGCACTTCTCTCCGATCTTGAGCATAACACTTGGTACTTTTTCTTATTTCATATCTTATATGTACCTTGTGGTCTTGATTTGTATAAGCATGCCTAACCCCTTTGCTCTTATTGTCACATGCTTATATGAATCAAGCCTTTAAAAACCTCACTCTTTCTAAATCTATTTGAGGTTGTTGTCATCAATCACCAAAAAGGGGAGATTGAAGCATCTAGGCCCTTGTGGTTTCGGTGATTAATGACAACAAGATGGTTATTATGACTAACGTGTGTTTTGCAGGATAATCTAGAGGTTAGGTCATAATAACATGTAGGTTCAAGCTCCTAGCGATGGAATTCGATTCGGTTTTCACAGGATGGAAGACAAGACGGTGATAGGCTAGTGCCAAGTGTCGTTTGGAGTTGAGAGATACTTGGCGTAGTCTTACGTTTTGTTTTTCTCCTTGACCGTACTATTAAGAGGGGTTTCGATGGGTAGGTTGACTTAGAGCAAGATTAGAGAGTGTAGATATGATGCACACTTGTCCAACATAGCTCTAGACAGCCCAGGGAGACTCTTGAGAGAGAGGGGATCAAACTTCGTTTTGCAAAGTTTTCGATTCGGCGAAGTTTTGATCAAATTAGAGGCGTCGGACTCTACCTAGTATGGGCGTCGGACCAATAGCTAGAGTCCGATGACACGTGGCAGCCCCTGGACGTTTCTCAGCGTGCCAGGGAGCGTCGGACCTTGGCTGGATGGTCGTCGGACCATTGGCTAGAGTCCGACGGTGCCTCTGGGTGTTCAGCGAGCGTCAGACCATCGAGAGAGTGAGCGTCGGACTAATGTTTCTTAGCGTCCGACGCTTCCAGAGAGGTTCCCGCAGCGAAAAAGAGCGTCGGACTTGGTCCGACGGTGTGCATCGGACCATTGATCCGCGTTATAGCCGTTGAGAGGCACTGTGCTAGCTGTTCAAAAGCGTTGGAGTGAGGAGGGTCGGACCATCGAGTTCGGTCCGACGCCCCTCTGGCACAGGGCTGAGCACAGTGCGACTGTGAGAGTCGGACCGTGGTGAATGGTCCGACGGTCGAGGCTCGGCAGCGTCCGACGGTTCGCAGGAAAGTGAGAAACAGCTAGTTTTAGAGAGGGTGAGTATTTATACTCCACCAAAGCCTCCATTCTATCTCTCTTGCCACTTCTAACAGCTGAAGGAACCCTTGTTGATCTTGTGATAGAGCAAGAGCCCTAGTGAGCATTGAGTGAACTCCATTGCTTGTGAGCTTCTTCCCTAGAGAGATCAAGAGTGACTTGTGTGCATCCATCACCCTCTTTGGCCTTGTTCTTGGTCAAGTGAGAGTCTAGGCTTGTTACTCTTGGTGATCGGCATCACCTAGACGGTTTGGTGGCGATCGGTGGCTTGGTGACCGCTTGGAGAGCTTGTGGGCGGCCCAAGTCGAAGTTGTGAGCGGTTGTGGGCGATCCACCGCGCCGGAGAGGCAAAGGATCAGCCCGTAGAGAGCACTTGGTCTTTGCGAAGATCAAGGGAGTGCTACACCCTTGCGTGGGTACTCCAACGAGGACTAGTAGGGAGTGCCGACTCTCCGATACCTCGGGAAAAAACGGATTTATCTTTCTAACCCTTTACATTCCCGTATTTCCTTTGTGTTCTCTACTTTCCTAGAGTAGTATACTTGTGATAGGACTTGGCTCTAGGTTGCATAACTTGTTTTAGGAATAGAATTGACACAAGCACTTGTGGGGTGACATTGGGCAAATTGCGATAGGTTGAATTGTGTTTGCGAAAAATTTATTAGTTGCCCAATTCAACCCCCTCTCTTGGACATTATTGATCCTTTCAACATTACATAATAATCATTAGGGTGTTTCCTATTAATTCATCTTGAAATTATATGGCAATGCATGGAACAAGGTGATCGCAAACAAACGTTACACATGAGTACATGGCACATCAAAATGTACCACTACCTCACATGCTACTAAAAACCATTCCTCGTTCATCTTTTATCACCTTGCCAAGTAAAGTTTTTTTTTTCGACCAATGATGCATCTCTCACCTATATTCCCTCTTTCATTAAACGCCTCCCGCCAAAAACAAAAAACAAAAATTGTACTCCAATAGCACATCCAAAATGCAGCTTTGTACTACTATCTTGTAGGGTTTCCAATGGCGACTGGTCCAGCTTTGAGCACTGAAATTCATAACGATCGCACCATACGCCAGTGTACAGTACTACAAGCAGCCGCACGGTCTTCTATGTTTCCTAGGGTATATTTTTGCCATTGTCATTCTAGTTCTACTAGTAAAATAAATAGGGTTGCCGTTGTCATTGGGCCCATTTAGTTACGACGCCAAAACTTTAGGTCTCATCACATCAAATGTTTAAATTAATTACAGAATATTTTAAACCTAATTAGTCTATGATTGATACAATAAACTTGTACAAATGATGATTAATTAAACTTAATAAATTCGTCTCGTGGTTTATTTACGAGCTATGTAATTAGTTTTTTCATTAGTATCCAAACATCTGATATGATATCCCTTACAACATTCCATATGACACGTAAAAAATTTACACCGGAAACTAAACAGGCCAGTTCTTGTAAATCATGGGTCTTCTTTGTGTCGTGTCGGTGGTCCAATTCTACTATATACTATAGTGCAGCGCGGTGCGTTCCTCAGTTCCTTCAAAATTTTAGGAGTCTCATTTGTATGTTGATCCAAGATACCACACGGTCAACTACTCCTTTAGTAAAAAAATAATATAACTATAGATTTAGATCAAATCATTTTTCTTCAATTTATCAATATTTAAAAATATATTCTATGATTAGTTTAATGTTATTTGTTTGATATCATAAATATTAGTATTTTTTGAGTTAAGTCAAATTTCAAATTGTCTAATTGATCAAAAAGTGAGAATTGCATTTTTTTAATTTATGTAGCATGTACAAATAGCATCTCCACCGGTCCTCTATTATCTTAACCCCCCCCCCCCCCCCATTGAAATGGTATTTGGCCCCAAATATTATTTCTAGGATTATGGGGGAAATGATTTTGTAGTCCTCCAATACATAGTCTCCATTATTCTTATAGATGGACTCTACCTATAAGTAATTTGATTATTTTATCGTACCTCTTAGATTTCAGGTTTCAATTCACCTGGAGTATGGAGGGATTTTAGGCGATGACAACGCACCCATACCCATCTCACTGCGTGAGTCTCCCTTTTCTTTTGTGGTGGCGGCGGCAACGACGGTGACGCGTGTTTGTTCTCTCCAACTCTAGCGACCTTAGAAAAAGGAGGGGGCTGAGGAAGGCAGATTGGCTAGTGTGTGGGAACGTCGGGAGGAGGGCGGCTTAGGGTTTCGGCGGGTGATAGAGAAGGCGGCCGGACTAGGTCAGGGCGAGGTTGAGAGCAAGGATGGCATAGTGGCAGCAAGATGGGGGAGGGGAAGGAGGAGGCCTCCACGGGCATGGTAGTCCTTTGCAGGGCGGTGGCAGGGGCTCGAGCGGCAAGGTCAGGGAAACTAGAGGAAGAACTAGAGGAACAATATGAGTAGGCATGGTACCTGGAGCATTTTATCAAGATCCAACAACTGAGATATATCACATGAGAAAGTATGAAAAAATCAGACAACTCAAGGATAGCAAATCACTTGTTTTATTTTATTTCTTTTTTCTCCGCCATCATCGAGCATATCTCTCCCTTCACATCCAAATTCACCACCGACCAGCCCTCCTCACCAGCCTCGCCACCCTTCCCCTAGTAGCCGCACCCCTGCCTCAAGCTCTCCACGGAAGCCCTTGTCATGGATTCCAGGTGGCATAGCTACAAGCGGAGAGCACCATATTGGGCAATAACAGAGGTCACGGTCATAAGCATAGATATAGATTCCAGCGCCACAACCATAACTGTGTGTTGTAAAATGCGTATGCTGCATTGGGTTTGTGATCACACAAGAATGAACCGAGCTCGGAACGATGATATACATGATCACCTAGGGATATCACCGATCGAAGAAAAGCTTGTCTAACATTAGTTGAGGTGGTCTGGCTAATGTCCAAAAGAGACCTTCAAATACACCAGTGTATTGTGGAGTCCTAAGACAAGAGAATAATCTGAGGAGAGGTAGAGGAAGAGTGAAATTGACATAGGAGAGACAATAAAAAGAGATTTAAATGTTTAGGATATACCTAGAGATCTATATTTGAATAGGAGTACTTAGAAAATAGCTACTGAGTGTCTGAACTATGACACCAGGGGCCCTGCGTTTCATGTCTAGCCTAACCCAATTTGTTTGGGACTAAAAGACTATGTTGTCGTGGTTGTATTTATATATATCAGAAAAGGTAAACAATCCTTAGGGTTTTTTCCAAATTAAATCACCTTAAATTATATGGCAATGCATGAAACAAGACTATTGATCTTTTTTATAAAAAAAACACGTTACACACACTAGTACAGAGAAACTCTGCACTGGCGGTTGTAGACGTATTTTTACAGGCGTTTTTGACAACCGCCAGTGTTAGAGGCCAGTAGAAATCGGCGATTTTTACCGGCGGTTGCTTGTCAACCGCCAGTACAAATCGATTTGTAAGTAAAAATAATTTTCCAAAAATTGTGTTTTAAAAATAGCAAAACAAAAAAATTAAATTTAGGAAGAGGCGTCGAAGTCGCAAGTCGTGGCATTTTTCGCCCAGAATTCGCGCGCTACGCGGCCGGTGAGATTCGCACCCGCGACCTCTCTCTCGCGCGTACCCCTCCCTACCACTGCACCACACTCTCATTTGTAACTATATCCCACTTCGGCTCCCCACATATTATAACAAACCGAGAGTAAATTGATTGTTTGAGGCACTAAATGAATTCAAATGAAAAAGTTGTCAACTACAAAGTTGAGTAACTTTTCGAGATCAACAACTTTCATGTAGAGTGTCTCTCCATCCAAGGCTTTTATCAAAAAGTCAATCCAAGGTTTTTATCAAAAAGTCAAATTTTAAATTTCAAACTTTTACCGTAATTTACATCAACAAGATGATTTCAAATGAAAAAATTATGAAACTATAAAGTTTCATAACTTTTCGAGATCTATAACTTTTATTTAGACAGTTTTTTCATACGAGGTCATTTGCAAAACTCAAAAAATTAAAATTCAGATTATTTCTACAGGCGGGTCACTTAAGAAACGCTATTTTTATTGACGGGTCACTTAAGGAACCGTCACTAAAAATCGATTTCTAGTGGCGGTTCCTTAAGTGACCCGCATGTAAAAATGACGCTGATTTCTAGTGACGGAAGTCAAGCGAAACCGCCAGGAAAAAACACATGGCGCCACTATAGAGCTCCTATGTACTAGTGACATGACATGATACGTACAACTCCCTTACACGTTACTCAAAAAACGGACGCCTCCTGATGGGCTTCAAAAGAAAACTAAACGACTGTTCTACGAATCTTAAGGATGTACAGTAATTCAGTTCAAATTTGAATCTAATAAAGTAAAATCTCAAGGACATACTGCAAATGAACAGAACAGGTTTCAAAGAGTTACGGAATGAATCCGATTCACTGACCTACTTTTCCTGTGGAGTGTATTGAGAGTTGAGCAACAAAGGGGGTGTTTTTGGTGAAAATAGAGTGAAAAGTGCAATGCAGCACTTTCATCTGTATTTGATAATTTTTATCTAATCATGGTTCAAGTAGACTCAAAAGATTCATCTCGAGCTAGTCAGATAAAACGTACAAACATGTAACAGCTGCTACTTTATTTAGTGCTCTATGCAGGCGGAAAGTACAATTGATGTTATGGGAATAGTGCCAAATTTTGAGAACTAAACAGGAAAAAAAAAGGCACAACACCCCCATTAACGCCCATGACACATGGTACTAGTAGTGTTGCAGTTGCAGTTGCAGTGCGGTGGAATCGTCCGTCTGCAGCAGCACAATTATCCATGGATCGTCACTCGTCAGCAGCAGCATGATAGCCCCCAATGAAGTCTCGTCGAGTAAAGGAGAAGGGACGAGCACGAACGAGCCGTGCGAATCACAAATCACTGAAACCGAACCAAGAGGAATCATCCAAACAAAAGACGAGATGCAGAGACATCTGAGCCTGAGCGGCCTCGCTACCCCCATTCGGCCATGCATTCATCATCATCATCTTCTGCATCTGCTTCTCCAGGCAAGGCCAGTTTTCACATCACATGGAGATAGAGCAAACACTGTGAGTGTGGGCTTCCTGAAAACGCAAAATTATTATTCAAACAAGAATATACATATATGTATATCGTCGGTCTTCTGTGCTCTGGCTGCCAATGTTCTATGCCTGTGCCCTACACACATTTACTTACTCACCAGATCAGAGTTAAGGGCCTCAGCTCAGGACCATGTGTGTAAGAGAGAGATCATCAAGCAACTCTCTGATACTGTGTAAGCTACCGGTACTCATTCATATTCACCCGACACTCTCAGATGGTATCACTGTGCCATCACCAGTCTGGCACAGTACTGTGAAAATTGAGAACTCAGCAATTGTTCAATGCCAGTGAGCAAAAAGAGAGTATTGATATACTCTACGTCTGCAATTCAGAAATTTTAAACAAATGAAGCTGTCCCCACATTGTGGCTCTCGAGTGTCGGAGGTGGGTTAATTAGTAGTTTAGTACTAGTGTGTTTATCACTGAACACTGAGTAGAGAATCCGCTGTATGAGGTGTCCAACCAGTGAAACCCCTGAGTGCCAGAACATCAAAATACTATACCTCTATGAAACCCCTGAATGCCAGGACATCAAAATCACTATGCAGACTTGAATGAAACATTCACAAACAGTTCCACCAGCTCTTCTGATATATATAGGTGTTCTGATGAACAGTTTTGCTGCTGATGCACATACTGCCGATTGTCTCGAGCGAGGACCCCCACCCCAAAAGACAATTCCTTGCTTGTGCACAGAAGAAGGCATACGAAAGAGTACAGTATATAGACTTTGCAACAACCAATACGACCCGTTGGTGAAAAAAGAAATCCTGGGCGAAATAGTGCCGCTGGGGCCTGAAAACGTTTCGTCAGCCTCTGAAATCTGAATGCCCAGTCCTCTTCGTCATTCTTCGCAGTTCCCAACATGGAATTCACTGCAATGCATGCATAGGCTAGCTCTGCCCCTCTCAAGTCTGATGCATGTTGCATGCCCCCCCGCTGGCTTAGCTGCTGCATCAAATCAAATGAACTCATGCTACTACTCCTACCATGCAGTGCAGTGCAGTAGCTGCACAACTCATTCCATGATTCATTTTTAGGCTGTGTTTAGTTGAGAAAAAGTTGGGGAAAAAGTGCACTGTAGCACTTTCGTTTGTATTTGACAATTTTTGTCCAATTATAGCCCAAGTAGACTCAAAAGATTCATCTCGACCTAGCCAGCCAAAAAGTACAAACATGTAACAATTGCTACTTCATTTGGTGTTTCGTGCAGATAAAAAATACAATCGATGTGATGAGGAGAGAGAAGGAAAATTTGCGAACTAAACGGGGCCTTACACATCCAGGTGCAGGTCTGCATTTTTCTCTGTGTGTCTGAGACAGAGACCCGGCCTGTGTCCTGGTTCTAAGAGACACATATATTTAAGTTGCTGAGATGGATAGGTAAGAGAAAGAGATGGTACAGTCTTTGGGGACAGCAGGCAATTGAAAGCTAAGTATCATTACTGATGACTGATGAAGCCTGAAAGGACTACAGAGCCCTCATTCGCATAAATGTTTTTGATATCATATCATCATGCATGGCAATATTGGCTAAGGTAACTCAATGAATAATAGCTGTAACTTTTGCCGGAATAAACACTCTATTCAACTCAGGCTCTGTTCTCTGTAAGCTAAAATCAGTATTTAGAATAGGCCTCAGCATAATATATATCTACTGTCTATACACATAGACACAGTTTTGTTCTGGAGGACAATAAGGACACGAGCAAGTAAACATGAAATCACAGTTTTTTTTTCAAGCCTGATGGAGTCAGGTCACTTGTGAAGATTAAGTGGGGATGTTTTGTAATAAAAAGGAAAACAGCAATCTTGGGTACGTAGAAACCACTGAATTTGAACAAGGACCATCGAATGGGACCAAGCCTGATGTTAACATCACTACACACTTGACAGAATTACCTTCACCAAAGGAATTAAAATCCAGCTCGCTGAACTCCTCGAATGGATGCAGAAAGTTTTGGGCTGCAGTAGGTTTGTTTTCCCATGAATGCTCGGCAATCTGAGACGATGTTAGTTGAATCGAATATGTCCTCAAAGAAATCATCCCTGCATTTGGAACTTGCAAATGTGACAGCAGTATATTTTTCTAATGAGCTTTTCTTTCAAGATCTTTGATGCAATAACCTGTATCTTCTCAGAAAAGTCAGATTATAAAGCCGCGCGGCTTTCTAGTAAGACCGAAAAACAGACAAAAATAACAAGGATGCTACCTTACCCGCTATAATTCAGCCTGCTCAAACGTACCAGGTAAGGCCCAACAATATCGACATGGACCTACGCAGTGGGCCTACAAACACTGAACCAGCTTCCATGCAAAATAGCCCAGCACAAGCAAAATAGCCCAACTATCTGTGAAATCTACTAGATCCTTCGGCTACTAGCTGGGCTTTGAAGCGTCTTCGTAAGACTCGGTAAACCCCCATTCTATTTCACCAACCTACCCAGGAAGGCCCAACTGTATCAGCATGAGCTGACATGCAAAATCGTGCAGCCAAGCAAAGTAATTACCTTTTGGTTTTTTTTCCTCATAAAATGTAATACCCCTGGTATTACTGTTAATTAAAATGCCATGTCATCATATCATCATATGCAGTTGCTTGTCATTAGGGCTAATAGTGTGGTTAGCTTGTTTAACTCTTGTATGTGCTTGAAGGAACCCCAATTGAGTTGTTATTGCTTGTTGATTTTAATTTTCCCTAAAACCCTAATTAAAGGCTTCAAAGTGCACTTTCTAAATTTGATCAAATCTGAGGTAGGTCCCTTAATAAAAGTTGTATAGTTTTTAATGTAGAACAACTTCTATTTTGGGTGATTTTGAAGTTATGTTGAAAAATTTTGAATTAAGCTCAAAACAGTGTTTCAAAATTTGAATTTAAAACTTCTTTTTAAAAACTAATGAGAATTAGATAAAACTTCCTTAATAGAAGTTGTAGATCTCTCTGAGATGCACAACTTATATTTTGGCCAAATTTCAAGTTCTTTAGAAAAATAAAAAGTAATTTTAAATATTCAGTTTGAAATTCAAAACCCTAGTTTACCCCCTTTTGAATATTTTCAAATCTAGGCCGAATTTCAAAATGGTGCAAAAACAAAAGTTGTCCAGCACAAAAATATCTACAACTTTTCTTTTGGGCGTGGCCTCGGATTCGGTCTTTTGGCCGGTCAATTTGAGCGATTTTCTCTGAGCCAAGTACTGTACCGGCGACACTGTTCACGCGTCACGCACGTTCGGCCGCGGCGCGCACGTCGCCGGCGTGCGCGACTGTGCCGCGCGTCCTCCGGCGCCGGAGCTCTGTCCGTGGTACGCGCAGCATGGAGCCGAGCCCTCCCACGTCCTCTTTGGCCTGTTCCCCGGCTATTTAAGCCCCCGAACGCGCCTCCCCACCCATCTTCTTCCCCACCCCCATTGCCGGCGAGCTTTCGGTCTCCGACCGAATTCGTCGACCACCGTCCACCTCCACCCTCTCCATCTCACCGGTAGGTCGAGCACTTCCTGGCGAATCGATTGGTGCCTTTGGAACTAGCTCTAACCCTCTGTGTGTCGTAGGGTCGCCGTCGCCGCGCGTGCGCGTCCGGCGGAGCACCGCCGCGAGCTCACACCCGTCCACAGCTCTCTCCAGTGAGCCAATGCCTCGTCCGAGTATTCCTCCGTGCTCACTGACCTTCCTTGTTGCTCATGCGCCTGTTGGTTCTTCGTCTCTGACCGTAGGTTCACCGGAACGGAGTCCTCGCCGCCGTCGGAGGTCGTTGCAGCCGCGGCCACCGTCACCACCGTGCCTCTACACCATCTCGGGTCGTTCTCTCCGTACTAGTCAAGTCTCGGTGAGCTCGCGAATCTTCCCATGCCCTAACCCGGCTTGATTAGGCCTTGGCCTCGCCGGAGTAGGTCCGGTCGCCGCCGCCGAGCCGCTGCGGAGGTGCCCGAGGGTGCTCCGAGTGTCTATCCTTGCCATTTAGTAGCTTGTTGGGTGCGGCTGGGAGCCCCGAGAGTCGTGGGAAGGTTGGTTTGGCCGTTGGGGTCACCGGCGGTGAGCCACGGGTGGCGAACCGCCGGCGCCTCACCTCTGTTCGGAAACAGAGGAGGTCCAGGGGTGTCGGGTTAGAAGGTGAATAGTTCCAGGGGGGTATTTGCAATGTCAGTGACTCTGGTGAATAGTGTGAGTTGGTCCGCGGGTTGATATCTGTGTTTCCCAGGGGGTTTTGCGCAAAAGCGCAGGCGCCGGGCGCGGGCAGGCCGAGTGGGCCGGTCTGTTTCGCACTTGGGCCGAGTTGGGCCAGCTTCGGGCCGTTTTCGGTTTTTTTCTTTTTCCAGGTTTTTGCAATGCCTTTTCTATTTTATTTTCAAAGGAATAGTGCTGCAGTTTCATAATTTTGTTAGAATATTTTGGCTGATCCAAAATTCATGAGAATTTTTGTATGCTCTCTTTGAGTAGTGTAGAATTTTATAAAAATATTGTTTGTCATGTTTAAGTACTTTCTGCAGTAGGTAAAAATCCCTAAAATAAATGGAAAATGGATTTTTGCACATTTTTAATTAATTCTAGGTAACTCCAAAAATCACCAAAATTTATTTGTCTCTGTGTGGCATGTAAGGCTATCTGTTGGTGAAGTTTGGTCTCAAATGGGATTAGTTTGCTCTTGTATTAAATAGATATGGGTTTATTAAATAGTAAAAAGGTGTAGAAAATGAATTTAGGGTTTGTGTGACTTTGGAATTGATTGTGGTTCTAGGTCAAACCCATTTAAGACCTAGAACACCCTAGTGATGCCATTTTATGCTTGTCATATGTTTAGTTCCTTATTTCTGGCATATGCTCTTTTCTGCATCGCATTCATACATGCATTGTTGCACACGTGTAGTGTCGGTAAACGAGGAAATCAAAGTCGAGGTGCCTGGAGGAGAAGGTTCCGAGGTGGTTCTTGAACCTGAAAGCTGTGGTGCTCCTGCCCCGACTGTTTTTGCGCTGCAAGGCAAGCCCCGGTGCATTTAACCCTCTATTTATAAATGCTTTTATCACTGGAGTTAATCAACTGCATTAAGTTGTTAGGAGTTGCGTGATAAAACAATTGATGCATTTACCATCCTTGACTACTTGTTATCCAAGGAACCTAATGATTTGAAATGAGTTGAAAAATTCTTAGTCATGCTTAAATATTAGAGTTGCAAAAAATGCTATTTTAAACTTGATATTTGGAATGAAGAATTATCAAGGGATGGTTATGAGTCCATGTATGATGGCAGGGTCCTTTGGCCGGGACACTGTTATTGTAATGGATGGGTTCCCGAGTGGTCGGCCATCTGTTTGGGTTAGAGTCCCAACTGATCGTCATCATCGGGAAGGGATTTGAAAACCGGGCAGAATCCAGGGTATTTGGGTTAGAGTCCCAATGCATGGTTTCTGACGGAAAGCAGTAGGGACCGTTCGTCGTAAGGCCTGTTGTGATCATGATGAACAGCCTAGCCACATACCAATTCGGAAAGCCTAGAGTCAGGTCGCTCTATTGCTGGAACCGACAACCGCGCACTGGGAGTGGAGAGATGGCGAGAGTAGCGTGTACCCACGTGGCCGGCGTGCCTGGAGACTAGTGGAGTACTGTGCTCTCGGGTGGCGTAGGACCGGGTCCGGGATAGAAAAGCCGTGACAATGGGTTGGCAGATGCAAGCTTAAGTGCTACATATGCAGTGTGGATAGAATCCCCAGCTGGGTATACTTACTTGATTCGAATCGACGTGCTCCTCGGTTATGGAGACTTGATCCTCACGTCTACCTCGAAAAGTGGTTCGAAGAATAGGATGTTTTGAGAATAATGAAATGAATAAAATAGATGGAAGTGATGAATGATGACTTATGATACTAATAAAGTTATTCAATGAGCAAAAATACTGAGACAGGATAGTAATGCTTTTCCGCTAAACCCCTTACCTCCTGCTAAGCCTTACCCCTAACCTTGCATTCCAAGAGTCAAATATTTTTCTTAGTCGGGTAAGTCTTGCGGAGTACCCAGTACTCAGGGTTTGTTAACCCCGTTGCAGGAGGGCCACAGCCGGAGATTTGTCTCGACCCCTGTTGTGCTACAGTGATCGAAGAGGACAGTGGTGAGGAGTGAAGGACCCGTGGGCTGGGTTCGATTATCTACTATCTATTTATGTTGTATCGTTGTTCCAATGCCACTGCTACTGTTTTAAGTTGGTTTGTAATAACTACACCTATCTACTATTTGAACTCGATTTGTAATTTAAGTACTAATTAATCTTCCGCATTTACTCTGATGTATTTTGATTATGAAATGTTGTAACTCTGTAATGGCTTCGCAATGGAGATCCTGTCGGCATACGGGTACTGATGTAGCCCGGCAGGGCTGCCTCGATCATTTGGGACACGGGTACGACTGTCAGAAGTCATTAGTGACGATGACAGGTGCCTGTGGGCCATGTGATTAAGGCGGTTCCGTTACATAAAAAGACGCAAGCAATAACTCACGCGTCCCTAAAATGGTTCGAACATAATTGTACACAAATTGCCATTACACAACTATATTCATGCGTAAACAAGGATGATGAACATTGTTAGGAACTAAATCAGTAAATGAAAGTATTCGGTACAAGTCTAGCTTTTTTTAACAGAATACCTAAGAGAGTAACCCTTAATCCTGGTTGACCCTACTATGGCCTGGGCTCTCTGAACAGGAATCACGTTACAAGATGTGTACTTCTCCAGGTCAATCTACTGATTGAGCCTATAGCTTCTTCCACTGAAGGCACCAGTCCTAGCGTTGACGTTAGCTGGTGGCCGGACAGGAGCGTTGGCTTGCATGCCTATTCTGAATCGAGCAACAATCTTATGTCTGTGCAAGTTCAGCAGGTTAAGGAGACAAGGAGTAGAGGTATTTAAAATAAAGTAGCCATAGCGCAGAAATTGATCTTAGTTGTATATGCAAACAGAGAGAATGCTTTGGCCATGACCATATAAAAAGGATACACCCATTTCGGAGTCTTGAGGTAGTTCTTTCCGGTGGCAAGAGGGTGCAACACTGAAAAGAAGTAGTATAGATGCCCAACCATGATACCCTCAAGGCCTGGCATCAATGGTGACCCAAATATCATATCCATTAAGAGCACAACCCATGGAAGATAGAACGCCTGCAAAAGAAGGGAGTACATCAGCTACTAACGAATTAATCATATTGTCCACAGGTTCGTAAGGCTTACTTTGCCTATTCACCAACTGAGCAACAAGAAATGTAAATTGCAGAATCAATTGGTAGTGAAATTTCATACCCTCAATTGGAGGAGGCCGTATATATTTATCTGAGCATTCGGATTCTCTCGGCTCCAGACATAAACAAGCATGCTGACCATAGGTATTCCCAAGAAATATGTATTGAGTTGGGGAATAACAGACAACACCTGATTCAAGCAATACAGAATCATATGCAAGTTTAGTAGAAGTTCAAGAATTCCTCTTGGTTTGGCCTAATATGAAATTCTGAATGCAGAAAAAATTACGACTGACCAATAGTGAGATGGCACCAAATATCATCATCCACAAGAAATCTGCAGTCCGTTTATCAAATGCTCCTTTTTCCAACATCACACCATATCGTGCTCTATGTAAATCAATTTCAAACAACCAAAGCTAATTTAAAATTAAACATACTGTGTAAGTAACATTATTTTATCAATGGTGTTCAGCAAAACTTTCACTTACATCATCAGAAGACGAATACCAAAGTTTATGGAAAATGGTCCCAGGAAGAAGAAACTTGTAAACAGCCTCCATACCTACAGGGTCCATTTTTTTAATATATAAGAAATGAAGATATGGAGCCGGAGTGCAAAACATTTAATTTACATGTTCCAAGCATAAGCAAATGATAGACTGCAGAATATATTAAATTAAAACATAAGTGTTCTGATCTGTTCATAGACAATCACATATAGCAGGGTGGAATGCAATACATATATCTCAAAGCAAACTCAAGCAAAGTAACTTCTCCCTACATATATCAGGCAAGGTAATCCAGCATGTTACAACATCCTACCTAATAGAAGCTTACAATGTTTTGCAGTCGAAATTAAGCGATAACAATGTTAAGCTATATAGAGTATCAAGGAGAAGAAAAAACAGAAACAGAAGCTAACCTCAAACTTCTTGAACACCCAAGGGTAATATAAGTAAAGAAATGACGGATCCAGGATGTGGAGCTTAACTAGCACGGTGGTAAAGAAACACAATGTCCCATATGCCTTGCTTATAGGTGGAAGTGATTTGTAGTACCTGAACAAGGCAAGTAAGTGAGCACAAATTCTAAAGCGTCTTCAAAGCTAAAGGATTTATACTTGCTTCTTAGCACCAAGTTCTCCAGAAACTAGTGATAATTTACAACTGATGCCTGAGCAGAAATAAGATCAGTAGTAGTAAACCAATGGACAGTAGTACATCACTATTAGTTTAGATAATATACTCAAGATTCAAAATTTGCAACTACGAACGAAACCACAACGACAAAGCTAAAGTTACTGGCACAAGCTATTTCCCTCCCAATTGCATTATGGATTCATGGTCTATATCACTCCGATGTTTTGTCTCTTCTCTTGTACCTGTTGCATCTGAATGCATGTGCCAACTGCCAACATTTATAACTTTAACCACTAGTTTTTATTTTCATATTTTTCACATAGAAATGATTTTAGTTGATCCTTCACAGTATAGTTTTAATTATTTTGGCCAGCATGTAATTATAACAGGTAAGGGTCAAAGGGTGCACAATGGAGACTGCTAATAGTCAAATTGACAATTGAAGTGGAATGGAGGTAGTTGTCTGCTCAATTGATGTGTTTGGTGAATGAACAGTATAGAAGGTAGGAGAGGAGTACAAAAAATCATGAGTTCATAAACTGGCTCAAAAAAACCATATCAGAACCTCATGCCTCAATTAACAAATGCAAATAGGAATATTTTAGCAACGCTAAGGATCACAGGGTCAAAGAAACAATCAAACAGGCCAAACTGGTTCGAACATTTCAGCTAGTACAAAAATGGTGATAGTTTCAGATGGCCAGATCGAAAGATTTTAACCCGCAACACCAATATCTTTAATCAAATCCTTTTGTTGATCGGTAGAGTCATCAGCAATATCAAGGGCCCTATAATCAAAGAACATCAAAGGGGTTCTTCTTGATATGTTGTCCTGTCAATGATGCCCCAGCAAAAGCAAAAGGAGAAAGAAAAACGAGTCCCATTTGTAGATTTCGACAACAACAAAGTGGCAAAATATTATTAGTAATTTATAGAATACCTCTATTGATCAGTTGATGCACAGTCTAGTTCTTCCATTCGAATTAAACTAATTAGGAATAATGCTTCATCAAATAGCCTTATTCAGAAACCAGGAAGCATTTTTGGCCAAAGACGCTAAGATGCAGCACAAACAATCATGTAAATTATATAAAAATGATCTGTAAGCATTATACATTGATATCGTCATCACTGACACGTCCAGACGAAACCTAAGATCAAAAAGTTTGAAGTGCATGAAAAATATGATTGTTATTCAAACTTGAATGAAAATGGAACCTCTAAACAACCGATTAAAGTGCTAGGATTTTCACAGGAATAAGCGGTGAGTCAAAGTTGAAAGACTATTTATCATGAGTGATAACTAACCCTTAATCTTGTGACAGTACAAACTCGCAGTACAGAGCCGGATAGTATGCACTATATAACGCTGTGCGAGACTACCAGTCGAGTAACATACAGATAAGATCACTAGAGCACGGACGAACATGAACCTATCAGCTCAAATCCTTCACCAATTTCGAAGCCGAACCCTACGGGACCGGACCAAAGTGGCACCACGAATCCGCAACCAGAGCCCTCTACTGTCCCAGCCCCAGGAAAGGATGAAGCCCATAAAAACGATAGAATCCATCGATTACTCTCAACAAGTCAGCTCGAATCCCTCTAGCGATCCCCCAACCCGAATCACGGGCCTACCATACAACATCTACGCGTCCGAATCTGAGATCGAAGCTCGGAATCAGAATAAACCGCTGTACGAGTGGAGGGGACTCACTCGGCGGGCGAAGACATCTTCACGCGTCGATGGATCCGTCCGAGGACTCGACGTTTCCCTGGTGGAGTCTCCTCTCGCGTGCGCTTCCTTTTTCAGTTCTTCTCCTCGTCCCGTTCGAAGCTTGGGAAGGAGGAAGAACGAAGAAGAGTTGGGGGGGGAGTTGAAACCGAGGTCGCCGGCGCGCCTGCGAGAACCTTCCGAAGGAAAGAAGAGAGGCACCGTCGATTTCCGGTCGGAGGGATAAGATTGCTCGACACGTAGGTGCGCGCGCTATGAGGCAGGCGATTGGCCGTGTTACGCGGCTGGGTGCTGAGGTGGCCTTGGTGACGTGGCCAAGGGCACCTCCAGGGCTACGAGCTGGATTTA
This sequence comes from Eremochloa ophiuroides, assembly GCA_038502445.1. Classification (NCBI taxonomy): domain Eukaryota; kingdom Viridiplantae; phylum Streptophyta; class Magnoliopsida; order Poales; family Poaceae; genus Eremochloa; species Eremochloa ophiuroides. Next base: position 21,839,106 of record JAHLJS010000008.1, read on the forward strand.
GGGCAGGGCTAAAAATTAGCCCTTATTTCAAAATAGATTAAACATAAATAAACTAATTATAGGTATATAAGAGCTTATAGAACTTAACCACCAATTAAGCCTGGTTAGCTTTTAGAGCACCTTTAATGGTGCTATCTAAATCAGACTATACAGATATCTGTTTGGTAGGCAAAACACTACTCATTTTTTTCCTTCAACTTCGTCAACACAGCCTAAAACACACCACCTAAATTCATTTGCATAGTGAATGATAGGTGGGGCCGTGAGATCATCCTCTCTCTTGTTCTCTGCACCTGTCTCACATTGGGGCAGGGAAGGGGAGTGTAAACCAAGAATGAACTTGCTTGCCTTTTTTTTTAGGCATAAGGTTATCTTAGATAAATAGAGTATTCCTCAGCGAATTACTGTTCTCTATAGTAGACACCACTCAAGACTAATCTCTATATCTTTATCCCTACAAATATAAAAAAGGCACCACTTAGAATTACCATACGTCTACCCAAATCCACCCTGACGAAATTATCTCGCAGTCTACATCTCTACTGATCTCTATTAAACCCACCCAAAATTGTACACCCACAAAACATCATCTTCTAATCTAACGATCGAGATCCACTGTTATCTCCATTCCTCTTACTTGATTAAATACAAGAGATTATGCTCCGAATCAAACATCATCGCTCATCCCCGCCCACCTCCAATGTGCGGTTCCACGCCTATCTTGCGCGCGATCCTTGTGGAAACACAGAAGCCAGCCTGGCCTCGACGCCCCTACGTCGCTGCCTGTCTCAATCTTCACAATGCCACCCCCATTATGCCGACGCCCCCAACGCCTCTTGTCGCGATGTCAACAACACCGCCCCATGGCCCTGACGCCCCCATGCCGCGAGGGCCATGACGATGCAATCCCCTCCTCCATGACCGGCCGCCGCAGTCTAGAGTTGGCCCAACTCCCTTGCTCCCGCACAAGCAGTTTGGGTGTCGCGCCAAACCCTAGAAGTCATGTCTACACCAGAGATGGCGTCCTCTTCCATTTTTTTTCTAAATTTTATGTGAATGAACTTTTATCTCAATTTAGGGTATGTGGGCATATGATTTATGAATCCCTAAGCAAGGCAACAATACAAATTTATTGATATAGATGTTTAATTTCTGTAGTTTTATGGTAACGATACTAATTTTTTTCAATTTGGTAATCAAGGCATGCGTAGCTAGCACTATACCACAGCCTAAAATTAACGTCACATGGGGTCATTAAATATGCCAAAATACTATTGGAGGGTCCGACGTGTCGCTTTCGTAATGGGTTATTGTGTTTTCCGTTTAGCGTTGTATGGTCGGTCGCTATATCTATGTCTTAGCAACCGACTAGTCGTCGCTACATATGGGCCAAACTCCCACGCTCTAGCTGGTCCATTCCGTGCCTATTTTTTTATTTGGACCCACTTGTCAGACACAAAAATTCGCAAGCCCGCCTTGACCGTGAGCCTATATCATCACCCGTTAGGCGGCTCTGTACCTTTGATCGAGCTACAAGCATGTCCATCTTGTCATTATTTGTTTTTTTAGATCCTTTTGTGATTGTAGCTGTGTTGTGTCGGTGATATGGCTTTGGTGACCTCATCTGCAGGAGATCTGTAATTCCTTCTGATTGTTCTATTGGGAACAAACAGGTTTGTCTTGTGTGCATATTTACTTGGTGTCTTGGTCTGATTATTTTTCCAATGCGCTCTGGTGTTGATTTGTGTTTCTTTTGGATGCCTCTTGATAGGTCAACGTAAATGTTAGATAAGCCTAACTATTTGTATCTTACTTTCCTGCACTTTTGATAGGTAGTTTAGATGTTAAGGTAGTATCTACTTTATTCCTAGAATATGCTATAGTGGTTGACTGATCAACTGCCATATAAGCAGAGGCATGCCACCAACCCTTGTAAGCCGGTGTGATCTTTACTTTCAATCTAAGCGGTCAATCGGCCAAGCTGTCCTCTGAGCTTTCTATCACTCTTGATCCATTAGATCAGTGGCTAACAATTGGCATTGAAGCCTAGTGTTTTAGAGAGTCCTAATCCACCGTCGCCGCCGCCGCCGCCACCTCCATGGCTTCCACCTCCGCAGACCATGCAGCCACAGCAGCAGCCGCAGCCAAGGGCAGCAGGAGCCCCTCCGACTCCAAGATCGGCGGCAAGGCCGCGATCCCAGAGAGTTGCGAGGTGTGTCTCGCCGCCGCCGAGGCAGCAGCGCAGCAGGCGGCGCAAGCAGCAGCTGCCGCGGCCGCCGCGATCCGCGCGGAGATGATCGAGGAGGAGGAGAAGGTAGGCGGGTTGCGAGAGGGATCGCGTAGTCTAGGGCGGCACCGTCGTCCCTCGCCGTCACTAGATCGGCGCCGCGGGAGACGCGGGCGGTCACCGGTGATGCAGGTGTATGGCGACGCTGGAGGCACGTGGCCACAACTCACCCGCACCAAATACCACGAGTGGAGCCTGTTGATGAAGGTCAAGCTTCAGGCGCGCGGGCTCTGGGAGGCGGTCCGCTACGGTGAGGTGTCTTATGCAAATGATCGGCGGGCTTTGGAGGCCCTCTGTGCTGCAGTCTCGCCGGAGCTGGGGGTCGCCATCGCCAACAAGCCGTCTGCCAAGCTCGCCTGGGAGGCGATCGTGACCAGGCACGTTGGAGGAGAGCGCTTTCGTCGCGCTACGCTGCAGCGCCTCTGAGGGGACTAGGAAGGCTTGGCCTTTCGGCCTGGGGAGAAAGTCGAGGACTCCGCGCTGCGCCTCACCAGCCTGATGAAGCAGATGGCGATAAACGATGACACCGACCTCGACGAGGAACGAGCGGTGGAGAAGCTCCTACGGTGTATGCTGAAGAGCCTTGGGCAGATCATGAATTTGATCGAGACCATGCTCGACTTTAGGACGCTCGCCATCGAAGATGTCACCGGCCGGCTCAAGGCGGTCCAGGACTGCGAGTGCGTGTCGGAGATGGAGGCGGCTTTCGGCAAACTCCTCTACACCGCCGAGCACTGGCGGGCCTTCGAAAAGAAGAAGAAGGAGGAGGGTGTAGGATCGTCCAAGGATTGGCGCAGGCGTCCTCGCGGCAAGAAGAACAAGCCGCGCGACGGAGCCGGTGGTGTCGGTGGCGAAGGACAAGCAGACAAGGCTGGTGGTGCGGCTGGTGAACGCAAGACGAACCAAGACAACACCTGCCTCAACTGCAATCGCACCGGGCACTGGGCACGCGACTGCCCCCATCCGCGGCGAAACCGGGAGCGTGGAGCGGCGAATATCGCCGAGGTAGAAGGGGAAGGCACGGCCTTTCTCATCCACGGCATCCTGGAGATCGAGAAGGAAGGGTGCAACAAGCCTCAAGTTTCGACCCTCCGAGCACTGAGTACTGATCTCGAGCTCGAGGAACAGCGTGCACGTGCCTACCTCGACATCAGCAACGACGGTAAGAAGCTTGATAGCTGGTACCTAGACAACGGCGCCACCCACCACATGATCGGGCGTCGCGAGCTCTTCACCGACCTGGACACATCAGCTCGGGGAGTCGTGAGGTTCGGTGATGAGTCGAAGGTGGAGATCCAAGGTGTCAGCTCCATCATCCTCGAGGCCAAGGACAGCGAGCACAGGGTGCTCCACGGCGTCTACTACATCCCGGCGCTCCGCAACTCGATCATGAGTCTCGGACAGCTCGACGAGGGAGGCTCGAAGGTGGAGATCGAGTGTAACACCCCTGGTGTTAGTGTAACTAAAACCTGCCATGTCATCATGATTGCATGTAAATCATCCCGCATTTGACCCTGTTAAGTTGCATCAACTAAAATCAGTTTTATTCTTGCATTTGATTGTGAATGGGTAAATTATAGTGATTTGATATGTAAATATTAGTATTGGTGTGTAATTATCTAAATCCAATTGGAGAATAAAAAGAAAATCATTTTTTTAAACCCTAAATCGGACCCAAAACCCTAATTTAAAAACTAAATGAAATTAGAGGTTGGGCCTTAAACAAAAGTTGAAAATCCTTAAAAGTTGAGCAACTTCTATTTAGAGAAATTTTGAAGTTATTAACAAGAATTTCAAATAAAACCCTAATTTATGGTTTAAAAGTTTAAATTTGAAATACAAATTCAAAAACTAGTAGGAATCTGATGATGGTCTTTTAATAAATGTTTTAGTCCTTTCAATATGGAACAACTTTCATTTTTGAATATTTTGAAGTTTACAAGTGAAAATTTAAATTAAAACCCAATTAGTGTTTGTTTATTCAAATTTAAAATACCCTTTTAAAAACTATCAAGAATCTAGGCAAACTCATTTAATGAAAGTTGTAGGGTTTTTTAAGTGGAACAACTTTTATATTTGGGGATTTTGAACTTATGCTTTGAAATTTTAAATTAAACCTTAACCAGTGTTTTGGAATTCAAATTTGAAACCCAACTTCAAAAATTAACAAGAATCTGACTAAACTTCTTTAATGAAAGTTGTAAAGCTCAACAAATATAACAACTTTGATCTTGGAATATTTTCAAGTTATTGAGGAAAATCTAGAGAATTTAAATGGATTAGAAATTAAATTCAAAATCCCTCTTTACCCCCTTTTGAATGATTCAAAATCCGTTCGAAATTTGAAATTGGTTCAAAAACCAAAGTTGTGCAGAATTAATAGTACTACAACTTTTGTATTTACGATTTTCTGAGTTCCCACACGAAATTTGGAGTAATTAATCGAAAACAGTAGAAAGGATAAGGTCCTGCTACAGTAGACAGACACAGGAGCTTGCCTCCTGCCTCTGTTCGCGAACAGAGCCTCGCGTCCAACCGCGCGGCGACGCCGCCCGGCGCTGCCGGCTGCCTGTCGCCGGTCGTGTGGAGTCGTGGGGGTCCCGGGAGCTTGTCCCCCTCTTGTTCCCCTCTTCTCCCACCTTATTAAGCCGACGGCTGCCCGCGTACCTCTCCTTTTTCCTCCATTGCCGCCGCCGTAGAGCTTTGGTTCATCGGCAAATTCGCCGTTCCCATTGAGCCACTATCCAATTCCACTTGCCAGCAGACTTACCACCTCCTGACGCACTTCCGTGACCCAACCGTATTGCCTCTGGTCTCTTGTGTGCGCCGAAACGCCATCGGCGCCTCGGAGTTCGGCCGGAGCGCCGCCATGACGTATCCTACCGTGACGAGGCCGTCCCTGCGAGGTAGATTCCTTTCCAGTCCTCGTTCCGTGCCCTTTGACACCCAGGAAAACTCATAGGCCCGCTTGTCTCTATATTACCACTATGTAGCCGACGGAACGTCGACGACACCCTCAGTTCGCCCCGCCGCCGTGACCTTCAACGTCGACGAACCCTCTCGGACCGACGTATGCTCCAACTAGCATGTGCGTCACATCTGGTGAGATCCCTGTTCCATTAGGTATAGTCGGTTTGGTCCCTCGTAGTCTGCTACGGCCGGAACACGCCTTTCCCGATGAGCTCCGAGCCGGCCATCCATCATAGTCGCGGGAGAGCTCGAGTCCGAGCCGTAGGTGCCCTCTGTAGTGCGACAACGAGCTTGACAGCTTGTGGGGAGAGAGACGGTGCACTCGGTGTCATCGGGGAGCCGTCGTCGGCAAGCCGCCGCGAGCGGTGCTGCCGCCGCGCGTGCGTGCCTCTGCTCTGCTCGAGTGGAGCAGAGGGGAGAAAGAAGAGGAGGCCGACTGGGCCGGGTTCGGCCGTAGTGGGCCTGCCCAGTCGAGCGCGGGGAGAGCGTAGGGAGAGAGAAGGCCGGGCCGGTCTGTGGCTGGTTGGGTTGTCTCGGGCCAGGTTGACTTTTCATTGTCTCCCGCGAATTATTATTCCTTTTCTATTATAAATTAAAATGAATAGTACTATCATTTGTTATTTTTATAGGAATATTTATGTTGAGCTTAAAATCATGAAAATAATTGGGTATGCTCTCTAAAGTATGTAGTATTTTATGAAAATATTAAATATAAGATTTGGACACTTTTGTAGGGACTAAAAATCAGCATATTAAATGATAAATGCAACTTTGGGCACTTTTAATAAATTCCAGATTAATCCAAAAATACTAAAAATTTATGTGGCACTGTTTTAGGGTAGAACCTATCTGTGGGATAAGTTTGGGCTCAATTTAAAACTATTTGATCACTTGTTAAATAAATATTGGGTTAATGGGATATTAGAATTGATTTAAACAAATAATCCCTGTAGTTTGGTGTGACTTTTGGATTGATTGAGTTCATGGATCTTTCACCATAGTGATCCTTGACAAAAGTAAGGAAGTCACTTGTTAGTTGTAGCAAAGTTATGCAGCGGCTTTCTATGACTGTAAAAATGGTCAATAAAAATGAAAATACGAAAACACCATTTTACTTTATGAGAAATATTTTGCAACTTTACCGTGAAGAAAAGTTGTACTCAAGGTCGTTAATTAAATGTTTGTTCCACATTTTCCATTCATGTCATTCTGCACCATGTAAGTATGCATCATTATTTTACGTGTAGAGATCGGGTTCTCGGAGGAAATTCTTGATTGCTCCTCGACGGAAGAATCATTCGTCAGGAGAAGTCTAGGGGTTTCTCTGGTTTTCTGATGGAAGTGACAGACCTGCAACACAGGCAAGCCCCGGTGCATTCAGCCCCTCTCCTTGTGATTTGAAAAACGTTTATAACTTGAGTCAATCTACTTCATTAAGTTGATAGGAGTTGATTGATAACCCAATTGCTACATTACCAACCTTGACCACTGAAATATCTGGAACCCATTTTAAAATAAAATGTTTGAAAATGCTTAGCCCTGCTCGAATAAATTAGAATTGCATAAAATGCTACTTTTGAGTTATTGTGATACATATGTGCCATTGATTAATTCACGAAAAAGGGAATTGGTATATTCTCGTTCCGTGGCTGTGCACCTGATCAGTACATTGTCACAGACAAGAAGGGATTTTCTTGCTCGGTGGTTGTGAATTTGGGTTAGAGTCCCAATGCTTGACCACCGGCGGAAAAAGGGATTTGAAAACCGCTGGGACACTTGTACTTGGGTTAGAGTCCCAATGCAATGTTACCGGCGGAAAGAGAATTATGGACCATTCATTGTAAGCCTGCTGTGATCGAGACTTTGCAACTAGCCACATACTACGGAAAGCCTCTGACTCCGGTGGCCCTACTACTTGAACCGACAACCACGCACTGGGAGTGGAGAGATGGCGAGAGCAGCGTGTACCCTCGTGGCCGGCGTGCCTGGAGAGGAGAGGAGTACTGTGTTCTCGGGTGGCGCAGGACCGGTTCAGGGGTAGGATAAGCCGTTGTAGGCGGGGTTGGCATATGCAAGCTTATGTGCTACATATGCAGTGTGGATAGGGATCCCCAGCTGGGTACTAATCGATTCGAATCGTCGTTGCTCCTCGGATATGGAGACTTGATCCTTTGACCTACAATTCAAAAGTGGTTCGGAACTAGGTGTTTTTGAGAATGATTAAGAATTTGAAAGTATTACGATACATGAGACTGAATTTAGAATTATGGATTATGAGAGAAATAAGATTGAGTTAAAATATTGGAAATATGATAGTAATGCTTTTCGGCAAAACATTTTGACTCTTACTCAAGCCTTACCTTGACTTCCCTCAGCCTGCATTCCTGAGTCTCATTCCTTTTTCTTAGTCGGGAAAGTCTTGCGGAGTACCCCAGTACTCAGGGTTTGTTAACCCCTATTGCAGGTGAGCCGAGAGTACGGTTCTACTTGAGACCGTGCCGGTTGGCGGATCGGGCTTGGATGATGAAGTGTATGATATAACCCTTGGGCAGGGTATCTAGTTGTATGATGCTACTCCACTACGAAACTCTGGTTTAGGATATTGTAAGCTAGATTTGTAAACCTATATTAATGTAACTCTTCCGCACTCTTTATTCTGATTCATTTTATTTGTGTAAACTGTTATAATACTGCAATGCTTACAATGAGGTCCTCGGGGAATTAGGGTTTCCTAGGGAACCCGGCAGACTACTTAGGTCAAGGGGAAACTCGTGCAGACTGATCGTGGGTCCTTAGGGACGATGACGGTGCACGTGGGCCCTATGATTAAGGCGGTTCTGTCACATCGAGAACGGCATCTTGAGGATCTGGGATCGTCAACGGCGGTTGCTCGTCAAGGTACGGCGCAGCGCCAACCGCCTCTACATCCTCCACCTCAACACCACGAAGCCACTCTGTCTTGCTGCTCGGAAGGATGATGAGGAGTGGTGCTGGCATGAGCGCTACGGTCACCTCCACTTCGACGCACTCCGGAGGCTATCCAGGGACGACATGGTGCGTGGGCTGCCGGCAATCCACCACGTCGGGCAGTTCTGCGACACGTGCGTTATCACCAAGCATCGCCGAGCACCATTTCCGGCTGAAGCCCAGTACCGAGCACGGGAACCGCTCGAGCTGGTCCACGGCGACCTCTGTGGCCCGGTGACACCGGCGACCATCGGCGGCAGGCGCTACTTCTTGCTGCTCGTCAACGACGCCACTCGCTATATGTGGGTGGCTCTGCTGACCACCAAGGACAATGCCGCCGACGCCATCAAGCACATCCGAGCTGTGGCGGAGAACAAGAGCGGGAAGAAGATGCGGACCCTCCGTACCGACAACGGTCGCGGGTTCACCGTTGCCGAGTTCACGGCGTACTGCGCCGAGGAGGGCATCCAGCGTCACTACTCCGCCCCGTACTCGCCGTAGCAGAACGGCGTCGTGGAAAGGCGGAACCAGACGGTGGTCGCCATGGCGCGAGCATTGTTGAAGCAGCGGGGACTGCCGACACGCTTCTGGGGTGAGGCTGTGGTGACCGCTGTGTATCTATTGAACAGGTCTCCGACCAAGGCGCTGCAGGGCATGACGCCATACGAGACATGGCATGGGATGCCACCGGAGGTCAGACACCTGCGCACGTTCGGCTACGTGGCGTTCGTCAAGGACATCACCCAGCTGAGGAAGCTCGACGACCACAGCTGCCCCGGCATCTTCATCGGGTACGGTGACGGCGCCAAGGCCTACCGTGTCTTCGACCCGACCACTCAGTGTGTGCGAGTATCGCGCGACGTCGTCTTCGACGAGAGCCGTGGCTGGGACTGGATCAAGGAAGGAGGCGAGCACACTCTGGCAGACTGGGAGTTCGTCGTCGAGCACCTTTGGGAGAATGGAGCTGAAGGGCCGCGTACCCCGGCGTCCTCTGCTCCGAGCACTACCTCTGCTCCGACCGCTCCAACCACACGGTCTTCAGCTCCGGGGGAGCAGTCGACCACGTCACCGACCACGCCACCGACCACTTCCGAGCAGTCTCCGAGCACTGCCGAGCAGTCTCCGAGCACGACTCCGACAACGGCAACAGCTCCGACCACGTCGATTGAGTTCACCATGCCGCTGGAGGATGATGAGGACCGTCTGGATGCGTTCTACGACGACGAGCCTCTTCAGTATCAACGGATGACCAACATCCTCGGTGACGAAGCTCCTTCCGAGCAGGCACCGCGACTCTTCGCCCAGCTGCACCTCTCGCACGCTGGCGAGCCCACCAACTATGCAGAGGCACAGGGTGACCCTGCGTGGGAGGCCGCCAAGAAGCAAGAGCTCCAGCCGGTAGAGAAGAACAAGACTTGGGAACTCGTGGACCTGCCTGCGGGACATCGCCTGATCACCCTGAAGTGGGTGTTCAAGCTCAAGAACAATGAGAAGGGGGCGGTGACCAAGCACAAGGCAAGGCTGGTGGCAAGGGGGTTCGTACAGCAAGAGGGTGTGGACTACGACGTCGCCTTCGCACCAGTGGCGCGCATGGAGTCAGTCCATGTCCTCCTCGCGGTGGCGGCTCAGGAAGGGTGGAAGGTCCACCAGATGGACGTGAAGTCGGCGTTCCTGAACGGCGACCTCAAGGAGGAGGTGTATGTATGCCAGCCGCCACGATTCGTTGTCGCTGGGAAGAAAGACAAGGTCTTCTGCCTGCGCAAGTCCCTCTACGGCCTGCAGCAGGTGCCGCATGCCTGGAATGCGAAGCTGGATGCCACTCTGAAGGCGATGGGCTTCCACCAGAGTGCGCACGAGGTAGCGGTGTACTGGCGGAGAAGCGGGCGCTCTGCTCTGCTGGTCGGAGACTACGTCGATGACCTCATCATCACTGGTGCGAATGAAGAAGAGGTGAAGAGGTTCAAGGAGCAGATGAAGGAGAAGTTCGACATGAGCGACCTCGGACTCCTCTGCTTCTACCTCGGCGTCGAGGTGTGCCAGGACGACACTGGCATCACCCTCCGTCAAGCTCACTACGCCAAGCGGATCCTGGAGCTCGGTGGGATGACTGGTTGCAACCTAGCTCACACGCCGATGGAGGAGAAGTTACGACTCAGCCGTGAGAGCAAGGCGGAGGAGGTGGACTCCACCCACTACCGGCGGCTGGTCGGCAGCCTCCGGTACCTCGTACATACCCGGCCGGACCTAGCGTTCGCCGTCGGGTACGTGAGCCGGTTGAAAGCCCATGTTTGGTTTTGGGTAATTGATGAAACCTAGTTTGCTAATAGTGTGCTCTAAGTGTTTCATGAAAACAATTAGCAAACAAGATGGAGCAAAGGACCGGGTTCGCGGAGGCCACAAGTGAAGGGTAATGACGGCATCCATGCAAATGGTATAAGTCCATCATCAAAGGTGTCCACAAGGTCCATCAAGAGATGAGAAGGAAGTTGATAAGAAATCGGGAGCTCAAGGCAAAGGTATAACCAATAGGAGCTCTTTTGGTTTTGGTGATCAAGACTCCATAGAGGGAGTGATCACATTTATGATAGATAGCCGTACTATCAAGAGGGGCTAAATCGTTGATGAAATGCGGTTATCAAGTGCCACTAGGTGTTTATGATCATTGCATATGCATATAGATGCTAGTGACACTAACTTGACCCATGAAAAACTCTTTGAAAAGGCTAACAGACATGCACCTAAGTGAGAGACACTTTGGAGTGTTAGCACACTTTGGAACGGGGTGAAGTTTGAGGGTCAGAGAGGGTTTGGTCCTCTCTTCCTCCTGCCAAGCTTGCGAGGCAGGATTCGGCGAAATTTCGGAAACGTTACAATAGAAAACCTAGTGTCGGACTCTAACTTGACTGAGCGTCGGACCATTGTCTTCGGTCTGACGGCTAACCCCTTCAGCAAGCGTCGGACGCTTCGTTTCGGAGCGTCGGACCATTGTCCTCAGTGTCCGACGGTGCAGAGCCGCAGCAGGTCGACACGTGGAGAGCAGAGGAGCGTCGAACGCTCGGCATTAGTCCGACATTTTCAGCATTTTGGAACCTCTCTGGAAACGTCGAACGCTGGCGAGTTTTAGTCCGACGGCCTGTTGTTTCAGAGTCTGACGGTGGTTTTCGGCGGAGCGTCGGACCGTAGGCTTGGTCCGACGGCTTACCGTCCGACGATCGTTTTGGCACAAGAAAATAGCCGTTGTGATCCAACGTTCGACTTCAAACGGCAGAGGACACGTGGCATCCATCCAAGGCGTCGGACCGGCGTTGTTAGTCCGATGGTCAGGCCGTCGGACAGTCCGACGGTGCGCAGTTTTGTCCGAACGGCTAGTTTTTTGTGTGTGGCTTATAAATAGTTACTTGGCCAGTTTGGGGAGGATCTCTTGGCACTCCTGAACATCATAACATACTTGTGAGCCTTCCAACTCTATTCTCACTCATCCTACTTGATTGTAATCATCATTTGGTGAGTTTGGAGAGCATCAAGTGCATTGCTTTGATAGAGATTATTTAGAGGCACTTGGTAGTTGTCTTTCGTAGCGGTTTCTCTTGTTACTCTTGGTGTTTGCCGACTCCTAGACGGCTTGGAGCTGCGAGGATCGTTGAGGGGAGTTGGTGATTGTATCCGCCTCCGATCGGTGAAATTGTGAGGGGTTCTTGAGCCTTCCTCGCGGGAGATCGCAAAAGGCTACTCTAGTGGATTGCTTGTAGCGTGTGGATCCCCATCTTGTGTTGGTTGTGCAGCACCCTTGAGAAGGGTTTGGTGTGATGCCAATTAGCGCGTGAACCTCCAAGTGGGTGAATCGCTACAACGAGGACGTAACTTGCCGGCAAACAAGTGAACCTCGGTAAAAATCATTGTGCTAATCTCTTGACGAGGATTTCTTGATTATTGTGATTGTTCTTATTGGTACTCATCTCATCACTACACCGGCGGTATAAAATTCACTCTCTCTATTCTTTACATTCTCGCACTTACTCTTGTGTAGCTTGTTAGCTTAGTTGCTCACCTAGGAGTAGAGTAGAAGTAGCAACTTAGCCTCTCGTGTGTGAAATAGAGACTATAGCTTAGAACGGTTAGGTGGCTTGTATTTTTAGTAGACTAGTGCAAGAATTCGCTTCGCTTACTATTTATCTAACCTTTTGCTAGAGTTGTTGTTTGTAGAATTTTTATAGGCTATTCACCACCTCTAGCCATTTAGGACCTTTCACCGGTTCATGGAACGGCCCACACTGGAGCATCTGCAGGCCATCAAGCGCATCCTCCGCTATGTCACCGGGACCCTGGACTACGGTCTCCACTACAAGAGGGCTCCTGGCACAGCACGCTTCGTCGGCTACTGCGATAGTGATCTTGCTGGCGACATCGACACAAGCAAGAGCACCAATGGAATAATGTTCTTTCTGGGAAATTGCCTGGTCAGCTGGCAATCGAGCAAGCAGAGAGTGGTGGCGCTGTCAAGCTGTGAGGCAAAGTACATTGCCACCACTACTGCAGCAACACAGGCCCTTTGGCTGTCTCGGCTGCTCGGGGAGCTGCTAGGCAGGAAAGTGGATGTGGTGGAGCTAAAAGTGGACAACAAGTCTGCTTTGGCCCTGGCCAAGAACCCAGTCTTCCACGATAGGAGCAAGCACATCCGGATCAAGTACCACTTCATCAGGGACTGCTTGGAGGACGGGAGCATCAAGGCCAGCCACATCGCCACTACTGATCAGCTCGCGGACATTCTCACCAAGTCGCTGGGTAAGGCTAAGTTCCAAGAGATGAGGATGAGAATCGGCATGAAGCAGACCACCTAGTACTAGGCTTAGGGGGAGATTGTTACATAAACCTAGCTACTTGTATCTTACTTTCCTGTACTTTTAGTAGGTAACTTATATGTTAAGCTAGTATCTACTTTATTCCTAGAATATGCTGTAGTGGTTAGCTGATCCACTGCCATATAAGCAGGGGTAGGCCACCAACCCTTGTAAGCCGGTGTGATCTTTACTTTCAATCCAAACGGCCAATCGGCCAAGCTGCCCTCTGGGCTTTCTATTACCCTTAATCCATTAGATCAGTGGCTAATAGTAAATGAGACTAACTTTAGTTCTTCTTCAGCGTGGAACGAGATGCCAATCTGAGTCTTGAATGTGGTGAAATTGTACAGTGTGAAGCTACTTCCTTTGATACATCTTTTGAGTTGACCGCACCTGAGGAATGTAATCCGCTAAATTGCTAGTTGTTGGCAAATCAACACTGTGTTGTGATAGTTGTGGTAATCATCTGCCATCCAAGGTTACAAAGAAAAGGAAGTAATAGTGGGTGAGTTGCAAAGGTATATGGCTAACCTTTTGAGTTGAGATGCTTCATTTTCTTCCATATTTTTAGACAGAGCATTAAACTCCGATCTTTTTGTTGTAGTTGCAATACTCTAAAAGAAGTGGCAGGAACATTACATAAATGGTTTCCTACTCTAATTTTCACGGGTAACATTTTCTCTGTCCGTTAGTATTTTATGAGTTCCTGTAGCATGATTTGTTCCAAGCTTTTATGACCGCTACAAGAACGTCTTGAACCGTTGGCGTTTCACTTAGATGCAGCTAATATTCGCTTAGGCTGGACTTTTTTTAATTAGAGGTGAGACCTTCCTTCTCACTGGTAAGATTTACTTTCTGTGAATGCTACATTTTGCCATGAAAAGGGACAGACATAGATAAAATTATTGCACTATTTTAGGGTCACAATTCATACGGTTATTTTGCATATTAGTTTTGGTGCAGGTCATAGTTGGTCAAAGAAATGTGCCCTGTGGAAATTGATAGAATGAGATACCTAGGGATCTCGGTTGTGTGTTATATACGGCCAGGAACAGCCCCCGACACTATTCTATACCCGACTTCACCTACAAGTTAGGAACTCATATACGTCCAGGTTCATGAGCTAAACCGACTACCTAATCTAATAGTCCCCAGTCCCTCAATCTTAGCCACTAATAAGGTTAAGATTGACTCTAAAATGTCTCAGCTTGGTCTCAGGTATAGCTTTTGTGAACCTGTCTTTATAGTGCTGCACGATAGGGGGCCACCAACCTAGTCTTGAGCTGGACGCCTCCGATCAGGGCATGAGATCAAGGGTCGATTGGCCGTTGAGTTGAACTGGTAGAGATCAACCTAACAATTCACGGTTGCTGTGAATGGCGAGAAATAAGAGGCTCCATGGAGAGCCAGCGATGCCAGTGAAGCTCACAGCTCAATGGGCAATTGATACAGCTTCTGACCTTTGGTGGGAACGCCAACCGGACGAGCAATTGGTACAGCTTTGGACCTTTGGCGGGAACGCCGGCTGTACCGAAGGGCTGCAGGTTTAGGGAGTGTTCAAGGTTGGATGGATGATGGCCAACGTTGATGCCTCATTCCAGGCTAGGGACAGCACTGCTGCCACCAGCTTGGCACCGCTTTGACCAAAAGGATAATTTGTGCGGTGGGAAGGCTATCTGGTATCAGTGGCGGAGGGAGGGGGCACGGGGGGCCTGGCACCCTGACATTCTACGGAACCTGTAGGATATAGTGCGTATATGTGTATGTATTTGCTGGTCAGCCCCTCCTAATCTCTCCAAACGATAATTGTGTATCTGAGGCCCATTAAGAAGCAGCCCATGAGCCTCTTTGGCTCTGTTCGCTGAAGCTGAAGACCGCTGAAAATAAACGCTGATGCTAATTT